>JAJPUD010003516.1:77751-93521 GCA_023553655.1 Myrmecobius fasciatus
TTTTTTTGCAAAGGTCAATGTTGAAAAGTCACTCATATGTTTTGCAAATAAAAAGCTTTATTAAAAAAAAAAAAAGAAAATCAATTGCTAGGGGCAGCTAGGTGGTGCAGTGGACAGAGTACCAGCCCTGAAGTCAGGAGGACCTGAGTTCAAATCTGGTCTCAGACACTTAACACTTCCTAGCTGTGTGGCCCTAGGCAAGTCACTTAACCCCAACTGCCTCAGCAAAAAAATAAATAAATAAATAAAATAAGAAAATCAATTGCTATAATGAAAAGAGCAAGAACTGAAAAAAAAAATCATCTTAGCATACACTTGATTTCTTTCCAAGAACAGAGATAAAGAAGCCATTTAGAATTTAAATTTATCTGTGAAATCTCATGGGGGAAAGATGTTGGAAGATCATGAACAATATTGTTTCATTAAACTTCAAGAATTAGTCGAAATAATAATTAAATGGTTGAAGTATATGAACAAACAATCCTCAAAAGAAATGCAAACTACTTACATCTCTATGAAAGATTACTCCAAATCTTAAAATAATTGAAATGCATAAAAAAACAACTTTGAGATTTTATCTCATACACAGAAATTTAACAATATGACAATATTCAAATAGTATTTTGGAAGATTAAAAGAAAGGCAAGCACACAAGTATTCTATTGGTGGAGCTATTAATGTGTCTCATCATTCTGGAATACAATTTGAAATTATGTCAAGGTAAAGTGGCTAAAATGTCCATATCATTTGATTTAGATAAATCAATTGTTAGATAAGAAGAGGGAATAAGATAGCCAATATACCAAAATATCAATAGCAGCAATTTTGTAGCAAATAAACAATAGAAACAATAGAACAGAAACAAAAATAGATCTCTTTTGATTGTAAAAAGACTAAGGATGTAATGAAATATATATTGTGCCACCAAGGAAATGATATGTGAATAAATCAGGAAAGAATGGAAGGATTTCCATTACTTACTGCAAAGTGAAATAAAGAGACCTGAGAAAATAATATACATGATGACTACAACAATGGAAATGGAAATAACAAAAAAGAAAGAAAGAAAGAAAGAAAGAAAGAAATAGAATGCTATATAATTAAAATGACCAAAGTTGGCCCCCAGAGATGAACTAAGAAAATGTAAGTCTGAAATCTTTAGTAAGTATACTATATGTATATTCTCATTTTAATAAAATATTTCTGAAAATAATCAGCACATGCATCAAGGTCATTCTTGATGAGAGTATTAGAAGGGAATAGGAAGACTTTTCTAAGTAATATTCCCTAGTAGCAAAGGTAGCATGGTGTACCAGATAGAAACATGAACTTAAAGCCAGAAGACCTGGGCTCATGTGCTTCTTCTGACATATTCCTATTATGTGACTTGAGAAAAAGTACCTAACTTCTCAGAATTTAAGGTAACTCTTAAATTTCTCTGTTGTAGAGAATTGAATTCCATTCATAGGAATCTCCTCACCTAGGAGTTCTCTATTCTAATTAATCCATAGATCCAAACCTCTTCCTTCTTGTGCAGCCTTATCTCATGCTGAAGGAAATGAATTAAAATAATTAAAGAATATAAGGTCCTATGATGCTCATTGTTTTTTTGGATATAAAAAAACAACACTGTATTTAGTGGGGCAAAACACTACCTTAACTTCCAACAAAGTATCTCCCACACATAAAATTTATACAAAATTCCTTGAAATATGACAACAGATACAGAATGTTTGATGGCCCAGTGATCATTAAAATCAAATGAAACCTTTAAAAAGGAAAAAAGATATCTCACCAAATTAGCATCTATGTAAAGATAAAGTATTCCAGATGTTTCTGTTTGTGATGTACTAATTCTGCTTCAAAGCCAAGAACAATATAGAACATCCTAATTGAGTTCTATAACCACTCAAAAGAGTGATTATTTGAACAAGAAAAATCAAGTGAATAAAAAATGCCTATTGTCTGGAAGATCATAAGCAATTATATGAACTGCCATAAAACCTAACTATAAATATGTCTTCGATAAATACTATTAATGAATGATGAGGTGAGCCTAAGGTTGCATGGAGGAGTTTCTAAGAGGCAGAATGAGGAAGGATAGTATTCTAGTCCTTTGGGAGAGCCAGTATAAAAATACCAAGAAGAGATATAATGCTATTTGGGAAGGACAGGAAGGAGGCCATTTTGGCTGAGCCACAGAACACAAGAAGGGTAGTAATGTATGATGAGCCTGTAAAGTTAGGACAGTGAGATATTGTAAAGGACTTTAATAGAAAAGCTTGTATGCCTGGAGTTTATTGAGTAAAGAAATAGTATATTTTCCCCTGTACTTTGGGGAAATTACTTTTATGACTCTGTGGAGGAGAAATTAAAGACATTATTGTAACAGTAGAGGCAAGAGGTGTTGTAAATATGAAATAGGGTGGTGGCCTTGTAAATAGATACAAAGGACAGACTAAAGAGATGTAGAAAGATAGAAATTTTTTAAATGGCAACTAATTAGTTATGTGGGGTGAAGGAGAGTAAGTAGTCAAATATAATGCCAAGGTTGTGAATCTGGGTGACTCAATAGAAATAGGGATGTAAACAATTGAACAATTTGATATTATATCATTGACACGAATCAGTGAATTAGGAACCAGATCAAAAGTTTAGGAATTAGCAACCAAATAAAGCATGTGCAGGAGAGAGATCAGAGTAGCAACAAAAGGTAAAAGTCTTGATTTAGAGAAAACAATTCATAAAATTGTAGAGATAAGAAGCCAATGGAGTTGAAAAGCAGACAGAAGCAGAAAATGATTAGATGCTTTGTTGTTGACATGGGGAGCTAATCTAATTGGAGAAAAACTTTGTACAAAAGAGCTAGCTGAAGAAGAGGAGAATGAGTGGTAGTTGAATGAATGATAAAGGGAAATTTTCCCTTACTCTTCAGCACCATCTACAACTTGAGAAGGGAAAACTCTCAAAGGGTACAGAAAACAAGAAAAAAAACAGTTTTGTAGCTTTTCTTTGAAAGAGTGTCATGCCAACCCTGAGATACCACTTCACACCTGTCAGATTGGCTAAAATGACAGGAAAAGTTAATGATGAATGTTGGAGGGGTTGTGGGAGGGCTGGGACACTGATGCATTGTTGGTGGAGCTGTGAACGGATACAGCCATTCTGGAGAACAATTTGGAGCTATGCTCAAAAAGTTATCAAACTGTGCATACCCTTTGACCCAGCAGCATTTCTATTGGGCTTATATCCCAAAGAAATCATAAAGGAAGGAAAAGGCCCCACATGTGCAAGAATGTTTGTGGCAGCCCTTTTTGTAGTGGCTAGAAACTGGAAATTGAATAGATGCCCTTCAATTGGAGAATGGCTGAATAAATTATGGTATATGAATGTTATGGAATATTATTGTTCTGTAAGAAATGACCAGCAAGATGATTTCAGAGAGGCCTGGAGAGACTTACATGAACTGATGCTGAGTGAAATGAGCAGAACCAGGAGATCATTATACACAGCAACAACAGTACTATATGACGATCAATTCTGATGGACATGGCTCTCTTCAACAATGAAATGTTTCAAACCACCTCCAATTGTTCACTGAAGAAAGCCATATACACCCAGAGAGAGGGATGCGAAATGTGGACCACAACATAACATTCTCATACTCCTTGATTGATGTTTGCTTACATTGTGTTTCCTTTATCTGATATATCGTTCGTGTAGATAAGATTTTTCTTGCACACCAATGATAAGTTTGGAAATATGTATACATATATTCGATTTGCCAATATTTTAACATAATTAACATGTAGTGGATATCCTGCCATCTAGGGGAGGGGTGGGGAGTTGGGGGGAAAAACTTGTAACGGAAAGCTATGTAAGGGTTATTGTTGAAGAATTACCCACACATATGTTATGCAAATAAAATAAAAATTTAAAAAAAAAAAAAAGAGTGTCATGCTACTTCATTACCTGACCAAGGAAACAGATCTTGGGAACTTTTACAAACCCCAGACTTAAGCCTAATGTTAATTTAATACTGTGCTTGAGAGTAGCAGAGAATGTAATTTGTCTCATAGGAGAACAGAAAACCTCAGGAGAGAAGTAGTTTTTCTTACTAGGTGATTTGTGATACAGACTGATCCCTTTAAAGACCACAAAAATCCAAACCTGAAGTCATGGATTGTCCCTTGGGTTTCCCTATTCATAAGCTTCACTGCTACATTTCTAAAAGTCTGCGTCCACTTGCTGTTTCCTCTCCATTCCACTCCTCTCCCCTATGCATATGTATTGATAGGAGAGGGTAATGCAGGTTTATAGGAAAACTGTCATGTTTTGATTATTCCTTTCTCCCTATTATTTAGTAAATGTAAGGTTATAATTATTCTTACTTTTAGTAAATGTGTCATGTTTAAGAGTTAATGGTAATAAAAACATAGTTTTTGAAAAAGTATTAATTATGTCATTGTGATGGATTAGTATAAATGGGAAATAGAGAAATGGAGATTTATTCACAAGCTACAGTTTTAAGTATAATCACATAATTACCCCAAAATTGGATTATGTCTAGGACACTGACAGTAAGTCATAAGGAAGACATAGCTACAGCCCTGCTCTGGGAAAAATGGTAGGCTTGCCTGGGGGATTATGGGTGAGGATGAGTGAACCTCAAGAGAAAGAAGGGGAGTTTGAGTGCCACATCAGGGACCATCCAGCTGTTATAGGCAGTACAATTGGATAAACTAAGTCTCAGATGATTAGGAAACTTTTTTATTTAAGCTTTTTATTTTCAAAAAATATGCATGGATAATTTTCAACATTCACCCTTGCAAAACCTTGTGTTCCAAATTTTTCCCCTCCCTTCTCCTCACCCCCTCCCCTAGATGGCAAGTAATCCAGTATATGTTAAACATGTGCAAATCTTCTATACATATTTCCACAATTATCATGCTACACAAGAAAAATCAGATCAAAAAGAAAAAAATAACAAAGAAAACAAAATGCCAGCAAACAACAACAAAGAGTGAAAATATTATGTTATGATCCACCTTCAGTTTGCACATTCCTCTCTCTGGGTGCAAATGGCTCTCTTCCTTACAAGATCATTGGAACTGGCCTAAGTCATCTCATTGTTGAAAAGAACCAAGTCCATCAGAATTGATCATCATATAATCTTGCTGTTGTGTGCAATGATCTCCTGATTCTACTCATTTCATTTAGCATCAGTTCATGCAAATCTCTCCAGGCTTCTCTGAAATCCTCCTGCTGATCATTTCTTATAGAACAATAATATTCCATAACGTTCATATACTATAACTTATTCAGCCATTCTCCAACTGATAGGCATCCACTCAGTTTCCAGTTTCTTGCCACTACAAAAAGGGCTGCCACAAACATTTTTTGCACATGCGGATCCCTTTCCATACTTTATGATCTCTTTGGGATACAAGGCCAGTAGAAACACTAGTAGATCAAAGGGTATGCACAGTTTGATAGCCCTTTGGGCACAATTAGGAAACATGTTTTAAAGTATCTCACAAGGGGACTTTACCCTGTAGGGAGAGACTAATGAGTTATTTAAATAATTTGTAAATCTTATTTTTTATATGGGTCTGTAGGCACTTTTTACCTTGTGCATATTTTATTATAGAAAAAATAAATAGCTGGGCCATACCTAATATTTTATATTTTGTGGGAAGGGACCTAATTATCCACATGTGAGGAGACGGAATCAAGTCATACTCGTATCTTCTTTTAGAAATTTCTCAGGAGTTTTGTTCTAGATTTGGGGTAGATCCACATAGAGAAATAAATGTCTTTGAGATTAAAAATTGAAAACAATTTTTGTAAACCTAGGATCCCAGGTTAGGGAAAAGAAACCTGAACCACAGGTAACAAAGGAATTTATTCAAATCCCTCAACATCATTCTCCCTCTCACTTCCTTTTCTTTAATCTTGAAGGATGAGGTAGCTTCTCCTTGCCAAGACCAAATCCTCCACTTATGTCCTTAATTCTGTCTCATCCATTCCCCTTTTTCAATTATGAGTTCATTGAAACCTTGGAGAGCATTTCCCAAGTAAAGGGTGTCATAGAGGCTGCTGGTGGTGCAATGGAGAGTCCTGGGTCCAGTTTTTGACAACTACTAGCTGTGACCGTATAAACTTAACCTCAGTTTGAAAACTCACTTCTCGGCCCTTTGTAATCCAATTTTTGGAAGAGGGAGAACATGAATTTATTTGGTACATACTATGTACTAGGTATTTTTCTGAATGTTTTTATAAACATTATTTAATTTGATCCTCACAACCCTGCAAGATAGTGTCATTATTATGCCCATTTTACAGTTGAAGAAACTGAGGAAAACTGAGGTTTCATGAACTCATAATTGAAAAATCCCTTGATGTTTTCTTTTTCTCAAACCTTATATTTCTTTTCAGTCTTTAGCACCACTCACTCCCCATTCATGCTGAATATTCTTACCTCCATAGGTTTTCATGACACATTCTCTTCTGGCTGTTTTCCTACCCAGTTGATAACTTCAGTCTCCTTTACAAGATCACCAATCATAATTTTCTCCTTTTGCATGGGTATTCCACAGAGATCTGTCCTGGTTTCTCTTATTCTTATTACATATACTCTTTCTTGATGAATTCTTCAGCAACTTTAGAATACTGAAATCTACATATCTAGTCCTCATCTCCATTTCCAACTGACTAGTGGATATTTCAAGCAGAATACCCCAGACATCTCAAACTCCACATAGCAATATCTCTTTTCCTCAATCCCTTTTCTAACTTCCCTATTTCTGTCTAGGGAATAACTATCCTTTCAATAATCTCAGGGGCATCCTCAACTCTTCACTCTTTCATACACCATGTGTTATACTTGCTTAATCTACCAATCTCTTTACTCACATCACCACCACTCCAGTCCAGACTCTCATCACCTCACTCGGAATATTGCAGTGTCCTCTTAACTGAACTTCTTCTAATTTCTCTACTCTCCAGTCCATCTTCAAGACAAATCCTAAATTACAAAGTCTGATTATATTACTCCTCTGGCCAAGAAGTGTCTATTACTTCCTGAATAAAATATAGATTTCTCAGCTTTTCATTTAATGCTTTGTACAATATGACTGTAGTCTATCTCTCCAGACTAACCTTAAAATTTTCCTCCTCTTCTATGTTCCAGCCAAAATAGCCTCCTTGCTATCTCTATACTGATATTGAACCCTGACTCTGTACTTTTGCAGCTTGTCCTTAAATGCCTGAAATACTTGTTATCTCCACCCTTTGGAATCCCTAATTTTCTTCAAGCTTCAGTTCAAATGAAACTTCCTTCACAGGACTTTTCACAATCCTCTCATTTATGTGTTGTTTGTCCCACACTCAAATAATTACCTTGTGTTTATATTGTGTGTGTGTGTGTGTGTGTGTGTGTGTATTAGCACAGTGCCTGCCATAGAGCAGATTATTAATAAATGCTTATTGAATACTTATTGATTAATTTTACATTAACTTATGTTTGTATGTATAATTTTCTTCCAATAGAATGGAAGTCTCTTGAAGACAAGATCTGTTTCATTTTTTTCAGGGCCTAGAACTGATATTTGCACATAAAATGCATTTAATTCTTATTGACTTTATCATGTATTAAATTATACTATTGGCTGACCTTGGATGTGGGCTATACTCTTGAAATGTTATCTATTAAAAATGAATGAAAATATGTACAGATGGAGAATTAAAATATGGACTAGAACTATGATTTTATTGGAATCAGGATTATCTAATGAAGCATTTCCTCTATCATGGTAGAATAGCACCTTCTCTGTACCTTCTGATCTTAGACAGTTGCCTAGAACACTGGGAAGTCAAGTGACCTGTTCAGGGACACATATAGACTTCATTAAACTAAAGACCTAAAAAGCAGTTATAAAAACAAACCCCAGAGAAATTTAGAAAGGGAAGAATTTCTAGTGGATAAAAATTGATGGGAAAACTGGGAAGTACTCTGGCAGAAACTAGGTATAGATCAACATCTCACCTCATTTGCCAAGATCAGCTTTAAATGAGTAGATGTTAGTGGTAAAGAATAACAAAATAAACAAGTTAGGGGAGCAAGAAAGAAATTATTTTTCAGATCTATGGAGAAAGAGTAAATGACCAAAAAAGTAAAAAGGATCACAGAAGATAAAAATAGAAAATTTTTAAAATTTTGCACAAATAAAACCAATGCAGCTGAAATTAGAAAAGAAGCATCTTACTATCTTATTGGCAAAGTTGATTAAAAAAGATAAAATAATAAGTATTGGATGGGATTTGGGAAAAAAACAAGTATATTAATAAACCATTAGACTGTGAATTGATCCAATCATTCTTCAAAGCAATTTGGAAGTATGCACCAAAAGTTAATAAACTATGAGAATTCTTCAACCCATCAATACTAGTACTAGACACTCCAAAGAAAAAGGAAAAAAATGTTTCTAAAAAATTAGCAGCTCTTTTTTTGGTGGCAAAGAATCAAGGGAATGTCCATCTCTTGGGAAATATATAAATAAATGATAATATATCGATATGATGCATAATATTATTTGCTATAAGCAATGAGGTGGGAGACAGTTGCAGAGAAATCTGTGAAGATTTCCATAAACTGATGCAGAGTAAAGTGAGCAAAATCAGGAGAACAATTTAGACAATAACAACATTTTAAAGATTTAAGTTTAGTAAGCACTCATTCTATTCTCACTACATTGTTTCAACTAAAAAACAAATAAAAAAAAAAAAGGATTAGCCACTGAATTCAAGGAACTTGAAATCTCTTTGAGGAATTAATATGCTATCACTTTTGACTCCTGGAGAGTAGAGTTGTAGTCACCAGGTAGATACCAGATCAGGAAGAGCTATGTTTGAGAACAAAAAATAAATGAGTTCAGTAGTAATGACAGATAAATTGTGTTCCAAGAAAGACATATCCATGAACTTCAGACTAGACAATGGTATATCAATTCATAGAACATAAAAGCTATAAGGGACCTTGGAACACAGAATGTCAGATTCAAAAAAGACTTTTGGATAAATAATAACAATGCTAATAACAGCAGACATTTGTTAAGGGTTTTTTTTTTAATTTTCAAGGGGATTAACATGGATTATCTCTTTCAAGTCTAAAACAACCCTATGAATCAGAAGCAGCATTAGAGAACTTGTAATGTCTAATCTCTATTATCAGAATTGGAAGGATTTCAAAACAGAGAATGTCAGATTTAGAAGTGACTTTAGAGTTTAGAATGTAAAAATAAAGGTCATAGAACAATTGAGTTGGAAAATACCTTTGAGGTCATCTAATTCAATCACCTCATTGTATGATATTAAGTATCAGAAAAGCAAAAGACTTGCCCAAACTAACGGAGGCAAAATCTGAATCCAGGTGTCCTTATTTTTAGTCCATGCAATTTCTACCACAGCATGCTGTCTCTGACCAGACTTGCCAGGCAATGCAATTTAATAACTTAATGCAGAGCACATTATAAAACACCTTAGATGGCTTACACAGACAATACAAGAGCAAATGTTTACAAACCCCATTGGACAAATGAAATACCTTTAAGCATAAAAACTAGAGTATGTTTGGTGCTCTATAAAGCAGCCATAACTCCCATGGCCTATTATAAATGATACCCATAAAACATACAGGGACTTTTCATATACACTCCCTTGCTCAACTGGTTTTTATTGCCATCAGGGCATAGTCAAGGTTATTAAAATGTTTCTATTAGCTGAGGATGCTGTAAAACTTATCCAATTCAACAAACATTTATTAAGATTCCTCTCTATGAAAAAAAGAAAACAAAACAAAAAGATTCCTCTGTATGCAGATAAATATATTAGGAATTGTGGGAAATTCCAAGTAAATAAGGAAAAGTTCCAGAAACATAAAATTTGTAGTGGGAGAGATAAGACATGTATACAGATAAATAAAATTTAAATTAGATTATCATTTTAGAAGCCGAATATTGAGTATATATAATAGAAGGAGAAAAAAAAATTCTCAAGTGGGATTAGGGAAGACCTCATAGAGGAAGTGACACCTGAATTAGGTCTTGAAAGATGCACAAGAATTCAATAAGCAGAGAAGGGGAGAACAGGAGAAAGGGATTTAAGGAATAGTAAAAAGTTTGACCAAAGACATAAATACACATGGTGCACATAACATATAAGGATACTCCAGAATGGCTGGAATATGAACTTTTTGAAGAGGAACAATATGGCATGAGAATAAAAAAGTAGACTGAGGCCAGAGTATGAGGATCTTGAGTGACAGAATTAGTTTATATTTATTTGGTAAACAATAGGAGCTTCAGGTGATGTTTCAATGGAGGAATGATAGTAATGATTTTTCAGTGGTTTCAAAGAATCATAACATGAATTTATGATATGAATTAAAGCAATCAATAAGTTTTTATTAAATTCTTTACTATGTGCCAGGCATTCCAATATAAATTGGAAATATAAAGAAAAGAAGAAAATTGTCCTTTCCCTCAAGGACTTTACATGCTATCAAAGGAAATGATATGTCCTGCAATGATTCCAGACCAGTGCCCACAGCCATCATCCTGGAAAGCATCCCCTGTAGAGATACGGCCTGCCAATTCTGCTCTTGCTGATGCTACAATCATATTTACTAAGGAACCAGAAAAGATATTTCTTGCCACCAAAGTTCTTAGCATTGCCAAATAATACATCAGAAACTGACATGATTTTATCAGTGGAAATGACATTAATTAAGAAGTATTTACATTTTCTTTGCCCTTGCACCCTATGAATCATGGAACTTTTCCATGTGACACTCCCAAAATCTCCCATATATGTTGTCTCTTCCATTAAAATAAGAATTCCTTGAGACGGAATCGTCTTATTTTTCTATTTGTATTCCTAACACTTAGTACAATGCTTTATATGTAGTGCATGCTAATAAATATTTTATTCATTCATTTATGGAAAAATTTACAAAGTATAATCTGAATAAAAACAAAGTAATATGGGAGTGAGGATAGGGAAAGCAGCTATGTGGCTCAGGAAATAAAGAACTAGGGCTGAAATCAGGGACACTTGAATTCAAATCTGGCCTCTGATATTAGATTGTGACCCTGGCAAGTCATTTAACCTTGTTATGCCTCAGTTTTCCAACTGTAAAATGGGTATAATTAAAGCCCCAACAACCTTAAAAGGTTGTTGTCAGTCTCAAATGAGATAATATTTATAAAGTATCTACCAAAATGCCTAGCACATAGTAGGTGCTTAATAGATGTTTGTTTCCCTTCATCAAGAAAAAATTAACATATGCCCCATATGTATATGTTTAGTGATTTATAAATTATATATATTATGAAACAAAATAGGAGTTTTAAAAGGATGAGACTAATATGAAATCGTATTTGATCTTAAAGTCAATAGAGAGCCATTAGAGTTGATTGAGTAGAGGGAATGATGTGGTCAGAACTCCACTTTAGGAAAATTATTTTTATAACTATGTGGAGAATAGATTGAGATAGTGAGAGATGATCCAAAGAGACAAATTAGGAGGCTTTCAATCTGTCAGTCAATAAGTGAACATTTATTAATTATCTACTATGTGCCAGGCACTGGAATAAGAGCTAGCGATACAAAAAGTGGCAAAAGATAGGTCTCTACCTTCATAGAACTCACAGTCTAATAGAGGAGAGAACAAATAAATAAGCTATATAAAAGGATAAATAGGAAATAATTAACAGAGGAGTGGCACTAGAATTAAGAGGGGTTGGGAAAGACCCAGTAAAAGATGGGATTTTAGTTGAGACTTAAAGGAAGCTAGGGAGCTCAGTAGGCAATGCTTCAGAGGGAGAACTTTCCAGACATGGGAGACAGCCAGAGAAAATGCCTAAAGTGATCTGGAATATCTTGTTCATTGAATGGCTGAGAAGTCAATGTCATTGGAACTGAAGAGTAAATGTCAATGAGTAAAGTGTATGAAGATTGGAGAGGTGAATAAGATTATGAAGGATTTTGAATGTCCAGTGAAGGACTTTGTATTCAATCTTGAAGGCAAAAGGAAGCTCCCAGAGTTTATTAAGTCTAGGGTTGACATGGGGGGAAAATGAGATTAAGGAAAATCATTTTGTATTTTTACATCCAAAGGTTCTGATAAAGGCCTCATTTCTAAAATATATAGAGAATTGACTCAAATATATAAGAATTCAAGCCATTCTCCAATGGATAAATGGTCAAAAGATATGAACAGACAATTTTCAGACGAAGAAATTGAAACTATTTCCGGTCACATGAAAAGGTGCTCCAAGTCACTATTGATCAGAGAAATGCAAATTAAGACAACTCTGAGATACCACTACACACCTGTCAGATTGGCTAAAATGACAGGAAATGATAATGATAACTGTTGGAGGGGATGTGGGAAAACTAGGACACTGATGCATTGTTGGTGGAGCTGTGAACGGATCCAACCATTCTGGAGAGCAATTTGGAGCTATGCTCAAAAAGTTATCAAACTGTGCATACACTTTGACCCAGCAGTGTTTCTATTGGGCTTATATCCCAAAGAGATCTTAAAGGAGGGAAAGGGACCCACATGTGCAAAAATGTTTGTGGCAGCCCTTTTTGTAGTGGCAAGAAACTGGAAATTGAAAGGATGCCCATCAATTGGAGAATGGCTGAATAAATTGTGGTATATGAATGTTATGGAATATTATTGTTCTGTAAGAAACGACCAACAGGAGGATTTCAGAGAGGCCTGGAGAGACTTGCATGAACTGATGCTGAGTGAAATCAGCAGAACCAGGAGAACATTATACACAGCAACAAGACTATACGATGATCAATTTTGATGGACATGGTTCTCTTCAACAAGATGTGACTCAAACCAGTTGTTCAGCGATGAAGATAGTCATATACATCCAGAGAGAGGCCTGTGGGAACTGAGTGTGAACCACAACACATCATTTTAATGCTTTCTGTGAATATTTCCATGCATTTTGTTTTCCTTCTTAGGTTGTTTTTTCTTCTTCTCTTTCTAGATCTGATGTTTCTTGTGCAGTAAGATAACTGTATAGATATGTATACATGTATTGTATTTGTCATATAATTTATCCTATTTAGCATGTATTAGATTACCTGTCATCTAGGGGTGGGAGGTGGGGGGAAGGAGGGGAAAAGCTTGGGGAAAAAAAGTTTTTGCAAAGGTCAATGTTGAAAAATCACTCATATGTTTTGTAAATAAAAAGCTTTATATTAAAAAAAAAAGGAAAATCATTTTGGTGGTTGAACTGAAGGAGCTGGAGTGGGGAGAAACTGAGGTAGGCAAACTCACCAGCAGACTCTTACAATAATCAAGATGAGGTAATGAGTGCTTGCACTAAAATGGTGATAGTATCACAAGAGAAGGAGGCACATATGAAAAATGCTGCAAAGTTAAATAAGCAAGCTTTGGCAGCAGATTGGATATGGAGGTCTATCAAATAGTCCAGACTAGAGGATTGCATAAGTCAAGAGAAAGGGACCAATGCAAGAAATGTTATAAAAGTAGAAACAAGATTGGACAACTCACTAAATATCAGTGAATGTGAGTGAGGAGTCAAGGAGTCAATAGAAGTTGAAAATTTGGATGACTTTAAAATAGCTGTTGTCCCCTAGAGAATCAACTAAAAAACTATTAGAATTAATCCACAACTTTAGCAAAGTTGCAGGATACAAAATAAATCCACATAAATCATCAGCATTTTTATACATCACCAACAAAATGCAACAGCAAGAGATACAAAGAGAAATTCCATTCAAAATAACTATCGATAGTATAAAATATTAGGGAATATATCTGCCAAGGGAAAGTCAGGATCTATATGAGCAAAACTACAAAACACTCTCCACACAAATAAAGTCAGATCTAAACCATTGGAAAAACATCAAGTGCTCTTGGATAGGTCGAGCGAATATAATAAAGATGGCAATACTAGAAGATGGCGAACTGCGGACAGCTTTCTCTGTGAACTCCCTCCGACATTCCCTCAAATCCAGAAAGTAAGCCTTAAAACTGGTTGCTGAGTGAGGTCCTCGCCAAGCATTTGGACTACAACGCACTTCTATAAAAGATCTACCTTGAAAGAACTCCGGAGAAGGTTAGCTTCAGGGGAAATCGGCCTCTGGTCGCGATCGGACTCCAGCCGGGGCGGAAGTCAGGGCTGCGATAGAGGGGCGGATTTTGGGCACCCAGGAAGCCCCTGGGAGACACCTGGGCCACTTTGCTCTGCTTGCGGGCAGGTGCTTTGGCAGATCTGCCTTTGGAAGGGGGTGGATTGAGAAAAGCTGAAAACGTGGTCCTGGTGCGAATCTAGCCCGACCAGCCTCAGACCGGAAGTCAACTCGGCAAACTGCCCCAGGGCAAATATAAATTGTTGCAGTTTTCTCGGCTTTTGACCAATATCCCAACTTTAAATCATGAGCAAGAAGCAGAAGAGAGCTCTCACCATAGAAAGCTTTTACGGAGAAAAAATAGAACAGTCCCCAGATCCGGACATTATGAAAACAATCCCAGATGAAGCCACAAAGGCAGACTTAAGTTGGTCTCCCTTTCAGAAGGCTTACCTGGATGATTGCATTAAGAATCTCAAAAGAGAGCTAGAAGAAGAATGGGGAAATAAATTGAGATCAGGGCAACAGAAATATCAAAAACTGGAAAATAGGACTGGTGAATTGGAAAAAGAAAACAGTTCACTGAAAAACAAAATTGGTGAATTGGAAAAAATCACCAATTCACTGGAAAATAAAAATGGTGAACTGAAAAACAAAATTGGTGAATTGGAAAAAGACAACAATTCACTGAAAAACAAAATTGGTGAATTGGAAAAAGACAACAATTCACTGAAAAATAAAACTGGCAAAATGGAAAAAGAATGCATTGAATCCAGAAATTCAATTGGCCAGCTACAAAAGGAGCTAAAAAAAATAACTGAAGGAAATAATACTCTAAAAATTAAAATTGAACAAATAGAAGTAAATGACTCAATAAGACTTCAAGAATCAGTTAAACAAAAACAAAAAAATGAAAAAATAGAAGAAAATATGAAATATCTCCTAGGAAAAACAACTGACTTGGAAAACAGATCCAGGAGAGACAATTTAAGGATTATCGGACTCCCTGAAAGCCACGATGAAAAAAAGAACCTGGATGCTATCCTCCAGGAAATCATGAAAGAGAATTGCCCTGATGTTTTAGAATCAGAAGGCAAAATTGGCATTGAAAGAATTCACCGATCACCTCCAGAAAGAGACCCCAAAATTAAAACCCCAAGGAATATCGTGGCCAAATTTCAGGACTATCGCACCAAGGAAAAGATATTGCAAGCAGCTAGAAAGAAACAGTTCAAATACCGAGGAACTGTCATTAGAATTACTCAGGATCTGTCAGCTTCCACATTGAAGGATCGAAGGGCCTGGAACCAGATATTCCGAAAGGCAAAAGAACTTGGATTACAGCCAAGAATAAGTTATCCAGCTAGAATGAGCATCATCTTCCAGGGAAGAAGATGGTCATTCAATGATACAGGAGAATTTCACCTATTTCTAATGAAAAGACCTGATCTGAACAAAAAATTTGACCTCCAAATAGAGAACTCAAGAGAAACATAAAAAGGTAAAAAGGAAAACTCTTGAGAACTATATTCCTACTATAGATATCCTTTAAAGAATGGCAGTATAATTTGATTTTTCTTTGATAATAA
>JAJPUD010003516.1:99469-151988 GCA_023553655.1 Myrmecobius fasciatus
GGTATATGAATGTTATGGAATATTATTGTTCTGTAAGAAATGACCAACAGAATGATTTCAGAGAGGATTGGAGAGACTTGCATGAACTGATGCTGAGTGAAATCAGCAGAACCAGGAGAACATTATACACAGCAACAAGAGTATATGATGATCAATTTTGATGGACATGGTTCTCTTCAACAATGATGTGATTCAAACCAGTTGTGCTGCGATGAAGATAGTCATATACATCCAGAGAGAGGCCTGTGGGAACTGAGAGTCAACCACAACACAGCATTTTAACGCTTTCTGTGAATATTTCCATGCATTTTGTTTTCCTTCTTAGGTTGTTTTTTTCTTCTTCTCTTTCTAGATCTGATGTTTCTTGTGCAGTAAGATAACTGTATAGATATGTATACATGTATTGTATTTGTCATATAATTTATCCTATCTAGCATGTATTAGATTACCTGTCATCTAGGGGTGGGGGGTGGGGGGAAGGAAAGGAAAAGCTTGGGAAAAAAAAAAGGTTTTTTTGCAAAGGTCAATGTTGAAAGGTCACTCATATGTTTTGTAAATAAAAAGCTTTATAAAAAAATAATAATAAAAAATAAAATAAAATAGCTGTTCTCTGAACAGGAATAGAGAAGTTTCAAAGAGCAGTGAGTTTTGAAGAAAAGATAATGTAATTAGCACAGCAATACAGTTTACAACCCACCCAGGCCTAATCATCCTGTGCAATCTATATTTGCATTTAAGAGGATATTTGATCAGAAGATAACAACTTGAACTGCAGGTCTGTCCTTTACTCTATATATAATGTTAGATAAATGTTAGTCTTTCAAGGGTCTCAGTTTTTGCACCTATAAAATGAAAGAGTTAAAATAGATTATTTCTAGTGTCTTTTCTAGATTTTAATGACTACAGTGGCTTCTCTTTTTACCATGCTATTTCTTCTCCTTGATCGCATCTCCTCCTCTCTCATTTAGTTTCATTCCCCTTTGACCACTGTCCCTTTTTCTTTTATTTCACTCCCACATACACAACACTTCATTCATCTTAAATCTTTCTATCTACTGGCTCTTTTCCTGTTACCTACCATCATATTCAGTTCATTTGTATCTCAATAAAATAAAAACTCACCAATATAACCTATTCAAGCTATCATCTTTTCTCTCTCCTTTTTACAATCAAACTCTTAGGAAAAGTTAGCTATACTCATTGACTCTACTTCCTCTCTTTCTACCTACTTATCAACCCCCTGCAAATTAGTTCTGTACTGTATCACTTAACTAAAATTTCTTTTACCAAGTTTACTAATAACTTCTTAATTGCTAAAGCTACTATTTTCAAATGAGATATTTGTACAGATAAATGCAAATAAGTTTCCCTGCTAACAGAAGAAATAATTGAAAGTCTAGAATTTCAGCAAAGTCACTGGATATAATATAAATTCACAAAAATTATGAGTATTTCTTTGTAACACTAATAAAACTATCAGGAAGAAAAAATTCAATTTAAAATAACTACAAAATAGTTAAAGAAAAAAAAACTTGAGTGAACCTACCAAGATACAACCTAGAATTATAAAAACACAATTACAAAACACTTTTTAGGGACAATGATCTAAATAATTAGATAAATATTAACTTCTCCTAGGTAGGCTAATCCTAAAATTTATAATAAATTATCCATAGTAAAAATGACAATACTAACTAAATTAATTACTTAGTTCCATATCATTCAATCTACCAGAGGACAATTTATAGAACAAAACAAATTTAATAAAATCCACATATAGGCACAAAAAGTCAAGAATTGCAAAGGGAAAAAATTAGATTTCAGCAAAACTTTTATTTAAGTATCTCAAATTAATTTTTTGGAGAAGATATGTTAAATAATAGTAAAATCAAGTGGATCTAGAATTGGTTATATGGCTAGACTCAAAGATTAGCAGTAATTAATAGTTCTGTGTCAGTGTAGCAGGAAATCCGTAATGGAGTACTTCAGGAATCTGTAAATAGCCATGTTTCACATTTTTATCAACAACTTAAATAAAACAGAAGTAGAACACTCCCAAAATCTATAGATGACAAAAAGCTTGAAAGAATAGAAAACATATTGGATGCTAGGTTGAGAATACAAAAAACTATAAGTTAGATTCAGTATTAGACTGAATCTAATGAAATGAAATGCTATAGGAATAAATGAAAAGTCTTTCTCTTGGATACCAAAAAAATCACTTCTACAAATTAAGGTTACAAATCGACAACAGTTATTCTGAAAAAGATCTGGGATCATTAATGAACTGAATGATCAATATAAGTCACCAACATAATGTTGCAGCAAAAAAAAAAAAAAAAAAAGTAATTCAGTCTTGGGCTGAATTAAGAAGGACATAGCTTCCCAAAATAGGGAACTCACAATCCCTTAAATTGAATGCTCTCCTTTTCAAACCTCATCTGTAGTATAATTTTCAGTTCTGGACACTGCTGCTTTTAAAGGATTTTGATAAACTGAAGAGTATCCAGAGGATATTGTACATTTTAGGACAATGAAGGACCTTGAGTTCATAATATATGCAGATTGACTGGAGAAACTGAGTTTAATCTGGGAAAAAAAAAAGAAGAAAAGAAGAAGAAGAAGAAAGAAGACAATGATGACAACTTAGAGAGGCATCTTAGTTCTCTTCAAGTGTTTGAATTTTTTAGAGAAGGGATTATTAAATTTATTTTTTGTGGTTCTAGAGCAGCCGAATTAATGGATTAAAGTTGCAAATAGATAAGTTGAAGTTTGATATTAAGTACAGTTTCCTAACAATTAGAGTTGTCCAGCAGAAGCTGGAAGATCCATTATGTTACAGAGATGATTCCTTCAACTAGATGTTTGTTGAGATCTAATTCTCAGTTCTGTGATTCTATATGTCAAAATCAGTATTGAACCCACATTGCTCTGACTCAGAGGATGGTTCTTCAACATGGTGCCTCTCATACACAGTTAACTACAAGATGAATATCGCAACCTAAAGCATTACTCTTTTTCCATAAACAAAACTGAATTTTCTTTATCCCACATATTTTAATTTTAGAACAAAATAAACATAAATAGCCCATAATACACAACATCTTACTCCCCAGATCAAGAGAGAGGGAAGAAGGGCCCTCTAAGCTCTATCCTAATATACTAGAAAATAAGAGAGAAAAAACCCAGCAGACTTTGGCAGGTGGAGCTGTTTTTGCTGTTGTTTGTCTTTTGTTCTCAAAGAAGACCATGACATAAGGGAGGTAATGCAATGACATACAAGTGAACTGAATTTAAATAAGGAAGGGCTGTGCAAAGTCACCTGCATCACTTTTTCTTCCAGAGTCATCTAGGTCCAGTTGCAAGACATAGATCAAGATGACTGGAGATGGCCCTGGGTGAAATGGGAGACATTGGCCTTTTTAAGCTAAGATCTTTAACAGTCTCAGTTTGGAGTTAGGCAAGACATCGCTTCTAATGCTATTGTAGAAAAACACAGAAAACTATACAAAGGGTGGAGTCTGATGCAGAGGTTTGTCTAATCCACCTCTTCCATTCAAGATGCAGTTTTTTCTCCTTCATGTAGAGGGATCTCATCAGGAACAGCAGCTCTGAGTTCTTTTGCTGTCACCTCATCTTCATCAATACCCAGACCCAGTTTAATCATGTGATAAACCTGATTTGAGTGAATCTGGGAATCTTCAAGGGAGAGGCCAAAGGACAGCAGAGCTGTCCCAGAAATTAACACCAGTAAGTCTCATTCTTGCCAGCTTTAGCCTTTTGCCTGAGAGTCTCCATAATAGAATGATCTGGATTTATTTCCAGGTGCTTCTTGACTGTCATGTAACCTGTTGTAGAATTGTATCTTGATGCCTGTTCTTTCATATGCTCTATGTGGACTGTCCACAGCTGTCTGTGCTAGTCACAATGTAATAGGGCAAAGAAGCCAGCTGATTAGAGACTGTCACTTTCTCCACCTTCTTATCAAAAATTTCCTTCATTAGTTTGTACAAGTTCTCAAACTTACCTTGCTCTCCTCTAATTTTTTTTTCATTTCTTCTTTATGCTCTGGAGTTTCTAACCCTTTCTTAGCAACAGAGACAAGGCTCTTCTCATCAAATTTCATTAGCTGCTGCATGTAGTATTCATCATTAGACTTTATCATACACACTACTTCAAAGCCAAGTTTCTGTACCTGTTCCAGAAAAGCAAAATTCGCCACTTGTTCTTTGCTCTCACTAGTAACATAATAGATGCATTTCTGGGTTTCCTTCATTCTAGATACATATTTACACAAAATAGTCATCTCATTTCCTAACTGAAATGTGTGATAATATAACAGTACAGATAAACAGCACCTATTGGTTGAGTCCTCATATATTCTAAGCTTCAGGTTTTTCAAAAAGGCTTCATAGAACTTTTGTTAATTTTCCTTTTTTTGCCAATTCAGAGATCTCTAGACACTTCTTGACTTCAAGTTCACCAGATATTTAAGAAGAAGCTTATGACAACTCTCCAAGATGAACTCATGTCTTACACACAGATTAATGTTGTTCCTTTTGTCATCTTCATAGAGGTTAAAGGGATTCCAGTAGGGGATGAAGCAAACAGCTCTAAATTCCAGCCAAACTTCTACAAGAAGTGCTTTACTGCCAACTGATATTCCCAATCATTGGTAAGGGCTCATAAAACATACTATGCTTCTCTTGGCTGATGTCATCAAGGTCACATCTCCAGATGAATTTGGTTTTGTTCAGCTTTTCTTGATCAATGTATTTCTCTTTTATCTTCTTGGCTTTCTTCTTGTTGTCCTTTTCTTTATCATCTTCATCAGATCCTACATCTTCAGTCTTGGGTTTCTTGTCATCTTTAGATGGTTTTTCTTCTTTCTCTTTGTCTTCCTTTGTCTCATAATCACTGATTTCCTTTTCTCATTCTTTTGCCAAATAAAATGTCATGGGATAGCCATTCATTTCTTTTCTTTCTTCTTTCTCTTCTCTTTCTTCTGTCCAGATAGAGCATAATACCCTTACCTGCTGGTGCTCTGCCTAAAGGTATGTAAATTTTGAGCACTGAAAACTCATAAGATATCTTGAGGTTTGAGGGCTAGGATCATACTTTAAACCCAAATCACACTTTTTCTTAAAAGAATATTTCTTTATTGGAATAAAAAGCATTGATAATTAAGGACATAAGCTAATCTCTGCCTGGAAGGTAAAAAGCCTCCAGTTCCTCCTCTCCATGCTGTATTTTCTCAGGCATTTTGAAAGGTTGCAGCTAAGAAGACTGGGTCAGGGAAGTGCTAAATCCAGTAGTTTCAAAGACTGGGTACTTTGAGAAGCTTAGCACAAGAGCAAAAAACATTTTCTTAAAACAGAACAGTCATAGAATTTCTGATTCATATTTGGAAGAATATTTGATGGTATCTAATCTGTTGTTTGTTCTTCATTCTTTTTTTTTCTTTTCTGCTGTGGCAATTGGGGTTAAATGACTTGCCCAGGGTCACACAGCTAGGGAATGTTAAGTGTGTGAGATCATATTTGAACTCAGGTTCTCCTGACTTCAGAGGTGGTGCTCTATCCACTGCACCACCTAGCTGCCCCATCCTTCATTCTTGAAGAGGACCATGATATCAGGGATGTGATGCCATGACATGGAAGTGAATTGGCTTTGGTATCTAATCTATTTTTTCTCCATGTGGTAATCATCTTTCTAGCATCTCTGTAAAATGGCCATTTGGTCTCTCTCTGTCCATACACTTCCATTAATAGAAAATTTTACTAATAATAAAGCAATCCATTCCATTATTCAACAGTCATAATCCTTCTTCCTAAGATTATGCTAAAATCCCTTTATTTTCTCTTCAACTTCAACACCTTGGTATTAATTCTGATCTTGAGAGATATACTGCATATTTATAATTCTTCTTTATGACACCCCATTAGGTATTCGAAAAGAGCAATATTAATCTCTGTCTCCAGTCTTGATTATCTGGGCTAAACAGTCATAGTTCTTTTGTCTAATCATTCAATAAACTATATGCCATGCCCTGTACTAGGTGTCAAAGATACAATGAAACAGAGATGATTACCTGTTAGCAGACATTCCCCATTACCCTAGCATCCTTTAAGATCTAAAGGGACTTAAGACTTTTCCTGAGAGTAAACAACCCAAAGCTCCTTGAATATTGACCTTGAAGGGGGATGGGTGGGTAAAAGATATGAAAGCCAAACCAAGAAAATGAGCTATAAAAAAAATTAAAGAGTATAACCATGGATAATGGCAAAGATTTGAATCAGAACCTAGTCCCATTCAGAGTTTATATATTTCACTTTGCCATTGTGAGTTGAGATAAATGCTGTTCAGAGATCACCACTTCCCAATGTCTGAGGAGCCCAGGATAAAGTTCTAGAACCAGGCAATCGCCATCTAAAATACAGAAATAGACTATAGATGAGAGACCATTTAAAAGACCTTCTCTTTGTCCTTTTCTGATGGCAACTGAGATTTACTCACCTTTTACAAAGATCCTTTAACCAGTCCCCTTGCTTTACAATTACCTTTTGGAGGCTGTTCTGTTTCTCTGCCCCTCTTTTTGGTGGGGTGCAGCTTTTAAAATGCCTATTTCTGTAAATGTCATTATTTTAAGTGTTTCTTAACATGAGTTTGACAATATATTAAATTCTGAATGGTCAAATCAGTGTCCATTTGGCTTACTAGTAGTAAGATTGGTTCATATAAAAGATAAAACCATAAATAGAACCAATTTAAAGTATTGAAGTCTGTAAAAGCAAGATAAATTCTGTGAGTAAACATTGACTCTGAAGTCTGTGCTATGTAAGTCAGTTGTGAGGACAGGGTATTTAAAAACAAAAGAGAATAAGCATAGAGATGAATGAAAAAATAAAAAGAATGCCCAGGATACCACTGGCAAAGTTTGGGGAAGCTTACATTCACTTTTAATGGCTCTTGCCCTTCTTGGCAAAACTGGATTTAGAAAATAAATCCTATCTTTGGAAGACAGAGAATGGAGAAAGTAGAAAGCCACACTCTCTGAAGAAGGAAGGGAGAGGAAATTTAATGAGCATGCTCAGTATCTCTATTGGCTTATTGGAAGACTGACCATTCAGCTGCCTAGCTAATCACAAGTTGTATAAGTATATAAAAAAAAACTACAAAGTTCTTGGATATTTGATTGGGGAGATACCAGTAACTGGGGGATCAGGAAAGGTATTGAGTTAAATGTAGAATTTGAGTTGAGCTTTGAAGGAAACTAGGGATTCTAAGATTTGAAGATAATGAAGTCCATTTCAGGTGTGAGAGAATGCCAAGTCATTTTAGTTTAACTATACAATGAGTGAATCAGCAATCATGTATAATCATAAGCCTAGAAATGTTGGATGAAATCAGAATAAGAAGGACTCTAATTGCTAAAAATAAGATTTTGTACTTGATCCCAGATAGGACAAATTGATGGTACAAGGGGATAGAGTGCTGGACCTGGATAGGCTGGAAGATCTGGTTTTAATTCCCACCTCAGACATTTACCTACTGTGTGATTTTGGGTAATCACTTAATCCTATTTTCCTTTGTTTCCTCATCTGTAAAATGAGTTGAAAAAAAGAAATGGCAAACCACTCCAGTATCTTTGCAAAAACAACAACAATAACAACAACAATTGCAATAACCAAAAACCCTACATGGGATCATGAGGAGTTAAATATGACTGAAAAATAACAACAATTTGATCTTGGAGGTAATAAGGAGTCAGTTCATCAATAAGCATTAAGTTCTTAATATATATATATATATATATATAAGATATTATGCAAAGCATTGGGAGATAAAGAAATCAAAAATTCATTCCTTACACCTAAGGAACTCACATTCTAAGGAAGGAGAGAATATACAAATGTACATATAAGATAGATTCAATTTAAATAGGAGGTAATCTCCATTAAGGCATTAGGAGTGACTAGGAAAGGTTTCCTGCAAAAAATGGGCTTAGAGCTGAGTCTTGAAACAGGCAAAGGAACCAGAAGATAGAAGAGAGAAAGGGGGACATTCCAAAGATGGGAGACAAGCTGTGGGAATGCCAATGGAGAAATGGAGTGTTGTGTGTGAAGAGCAGCAAGAAGCTGGACCATAGAGTCCAGGGGGAATATTGTATAAGAACACTAGAAAAGTAGAAAGGAACTTGGTTGTGAAGGTTTTTAAATGCTAAGCACATTTCATGTTTGTTATCTGAAGCAACAAGCAGTCTCTAGAGTTTGGGTAAGGTCAGACCTGCACCTTAGGAAGATCTTTTTGACAGCTGAATGGAGGATGAATAGGGATGGCAAGGTACTTCAGCAGGAAGACCAACATGGAAGCCATTCCAGAACTCTGGATGACCCACTCATTGTTGTACTTATATTCACAAAATGTCTAAAAAGATCTAGGAGAATGTGGGGTAGGTCTTCTGGCTTTGCTACTTAGTCAGATGAATCACTTTTCTTCTCTGGGCTTAGGTAGTGATATAAGTGGAGAAAAAAGGAGGTATTAAGAAAGAAGGCATGCAATATTTTAACATAATTAACATGTAGTGGATATCCTGCCATCTAGGGGAGAGGTGAGGAGTTGGGGGGAAAATTTGTAACAGAAAGCTATGTAAGGGTTATTGTTGAAGAATTACCCACACATATGTTGTGCAAATAAAATAAAAAAAATGAAAAAAAAAAAAGAAAGAAGGCATGAAGGTAGAAAGAATAAGACTTGACATCAAATTGGATATGTGAGGTAAATGAGAGTGAACAATCAGCCTAACTGGGAAAATGATGTGATTTCATTGAGAATATAAAAATTTTGAAGAAGAGAATTTAGGGAACTTGATGAGTCTGAGAGATGATTATAAGACATCCACTCTTAGAGGTTCAAAAGCTAGATGATTATTTGAGACTGAAGGTCAGAATAGTAATTAGGTAGGCTCTTTCTGGGAACCTGGGGATCATCTATGTAGAGATGATCATTGAACCCATGGAAGCTGGTGAAGTAACCATGTGAGATAGTATAGAGGAAGAAGATAGGGACAGACCCATGAGTTGACCTGGTTTCAATACACCAGAATAAAACTTATTCAGCCTTAATATTCATTTAGGACAGTTATAAGTTTGATAAATATTACTAGAAAAAACTTCAATCGCAATATTCTCCTGATGATATGATCTGAGTATGAATCAGTCCACCCCAGAATCTCAGCAGAATCAAAAGTGCAAGTAATCTGAAGGGGAAAAGCAAGATTCAAGAAAAAAGGCAAGATTCATATTGAGGACAAATAGACTGCAGTATTTGAGCAATGGATCAAAAACGAGAGAAATGTCAAGGGCATGTATGGTCAAAAAAGTACATCAGTCAATTATGTGAAGAAAGAGAATGACCAGCTCATTGTTGTACTCATATTCATAAAATAGCTAAAAGATCTAGAGATATATTGGGTATACTAATCTTCTTTCTGACTTTGCTGCTTACTTAGGTGAATCAGCTTCCTTCTCAAGGCCGAGATTTACTCAACAAAATCAAGAAATTGGACTAGATCAGATTTAACTTTTTTTTGTTTATTTGAACTCCTTTGGCAGTCTGATAAAAGTCTATTGATCTCTTCTCAAAAAATTTAAATGCATTAAATAATATTAATTATAATTAATAATATTAACTTTTAATAATTAATAATTAACAATTGATAAATGATATGCATGTTTACAAAGAAAGATAATTGTATATTGAAATAGAGATCAAAACATATTAGAAAAATAAACAAGTTAACCTGTATTTTAAGAATAGAGGATGTCCAAAATCCCTTTAGATTCTAAATTAAGTCTCACTGTCTATGGAAGCTATCTTACAGGGGCTTCTTACCAGCTCTGATCAAGATGATGTTTCCTGAGATTGGAAACTTTGAAAATGGACATCAATACTGAATCTGAATTTTTTCTACTTCTCATACCATTCTTGGTAACTGTGGTCAAAACATGGATGACTTTTCATCAATCCAAAGACTATTCTGAATTTGTAGTTCAGCCTACAGACTTTTTACATCTCACACATGACTTTTCAATTCCTTGTGACTGTCCTGTTGTTGTTGACATTGATACCATCTGAGAAAAGGCTGGCATTTCAAAGTCTCTTGTTTAAATCTCCTCCTTCCAAGGATCCTCTCTCCCTTGTGGGTGACCTCAGATCTTTGGTGCCTCAAGGTAGTTGACTAAGCATAGAATCTTGGATAGACACTATTTTTATGTTAATTACACACAAGCAGCTGTATTTTAACACTAACACATTATGTCAATAAAAGCTCTGGCTTAAGGTAGAGAATTACCATTGGAATACACCCGTGGAGCCACTTAAACTATGGTAAATGGATTAACTAACTTTAGCAGCTGGAAAGTGAACTTTTTTTCAGTAAGGAATCCAAAATGGGAGGTTAAACACTCCTTCATGTTGTGTTCCTTAATGGAAACTGGATGTGGGTCTTTAAGCACTACATATTCCAACAGAAGATAGAATGATGTCAGGCCAACTTGGACAGAATACACACTAGTCACCCTCACAGTGTCAAAACACTTCAGTTCAATTGTTTAATCTGAAGTTACAGGGCAGAAAAACAGTGTAATAGGGAGAAAGAAGAAAAAAGCATTCAGGGCTATGGTGGAAAATAGGAGATTGGAAAGAGAGAATATGGGCTTTCTTTGACTCAATGGACAGTGGGTTGACCCTGCAGTGAAGCAGTTTAAATCTGACCTCAGACACTTACAAGCTGTGTGACCCTCGGCAAGTCACTTAAACCTGTTTGCCTTGGTTTCTTCACTTGTAAAATGATCTGGAGAAGGAAATGGCAAGCCACTTCAATATTTTTGCTGAGAAAACTTCAAATGGTGTCACAGAGTCATTTATGACTGAAATGACTAAAAAAGAATTAGCACTTCATAGCAAGCATTAGTTTATGGATAATAAAAACTTTGGCTAAGTATTCTAGTGTGATATACAGAGAAGTAGCCACAAAATTCATTAGTATCCATAAGAATTCATATGTAAAATGTAAACATTGCAATTTTAATTTTTAGAAGACTAGGTTTGAAGTAATTTCCATTGTTAACATTTTGGCCATAGAGGTTTGAGCTATGCTTTTACTAACTATAAACTGAAGAGATGAGAATGTATGAGTTCTATTTTCTATAATGCTAAAGGCTCATCCAATTTTAGTTCAGATCTGGAATGGGATCCATTCTTTTCTTAGATATGTTACCATGGGAACATGATGACTGGGAGTATCTGCCTTCAGTCAGGCAGGAATTCCTTTGAATTGGGTAAACTATGGATTCTGACCTTAAAGGACTTCTCCAAAGAAGTAGTGGTTATGATAGAACAGTCAGAAGTAGAAATGAAAGCCTGATGGTGGGGAAGAGAAGAAGATTGCTTGGATTGAAGTATTGTTTGAGACTTCATTTTGGACCATTTAAGTGATAGTCCAAGTGATTGTTTGACAGTTACAAATAAAAGGATAGTAGAAGTGATCAGGCTATTCGGCCCCATATTCTGACTCCTATGACCAGTTTCATTGTGCCCAACCTTTCACTTGTATCTGCATGACACCTTCACTCTCTACTACTTTCAGCCGCCAAATGGCAATAACTCTGGACTATCATTGTATCCTGCACTCTATCAGTACAAAATGGAATCCTAGAGAGCATTGCATTAATACTAGTTCTCTTATACCCACTTCTTATACTTCTCTCTTATACCCACTGCTTCTCAGTAGAAGTTCTTCAAGGTTAAAAACTGTCAGAACTTGGAGAAGTCTGGAAAATGTCTGGCTTCTGCCAGGCTGACACTTCTAGCCCATCATCCTTATAGTAACATCTTTAGGGGAGAAAGACTCCACATCCTAAGGCTACACAACATAACTATCCTATTTTTAAAATGTGATCTATGAAAAAAGTTATCAAACTGCGCATACCCTTTGACCCAGCAGTGTTTCTATTGGCCCTACATCCCAAAGAGATCTTAAAGGAAGGAAAGGGACCCACATGTTTGTGGCAGCCCTTTTTGTAGTGATTAGAAACTGGAAACTGAATGGATGCCCATCAATTGGAGAGTGGCTGAATAAATTATGGTATATGAATGTCATGGAATATTATTGTTCTGTAAGAAACAATTAGCAGGATGATTTCAGAGAGACTTGCTTGGAGAGACTTGCATGAACTGATGCTAAGTGAAATGAGCATGTGAAAATCCAACATACAAACATGTATATATACATACAAATAATTATGAATATCACACATATATTGACATATAGATAACTATATATAAATATAATTGGTCACTTTTATAATTTTACATTTTTTTGCATTTAAAAATATTCTGAGAAGAGGTTCATATGTTTTATCAGATTGCCAGAAGAGAATCATAACACAAAAATATTAAGAATCTCTAATTAATCCAACCTCCTTATTTAACAGATGAGGAAACTGAGGCACTATGAAGCCAAGTGATCTGCCTAATGTCACACAGATAGCAAATGACAGAACCATGAATGAAGTCGAGATTCTCTGCCTCCAAGTTCAACATTCTTTCCAACTATCCCATATTTACAAATACATTCTTAAATTACTAATATGGTCTGTGCTAAATAAAATGCTGCTAAAACCAGCAACTCCGCCTCCTTTCTCCCCCCAAATCAGACAACAAGTATATATAATCCCAGCAGATTACTACCTCAAAGCTCCTGAGATGTAATTCGAACAAAAAGTGGTCCCTAGGTAAAATCCAAAATGTCACCTATAGGCCTTACTCCTTCAGGGACTTGGGTTTATGTTTGCAGTAGGTATCATCTGATATGTTTAATACTATATGACACGATACATAATCCAGGGCAAAAATGAGGACCTCTAAATTCAATTCAGGTCCAGATATTCAATAATTTTCTCATTGAGTGTACAAAAAAGTTTCTCTTGTGCTCCATATACTCATAATGTATATGAGTCAAGATTTACATTCCTGTTTTTAAGAAAAAAAATCTAATGAATGACTAATTTTTTTTAAAGTTGGCACTTGGGTGGGGTTATCTTCTAAAATAGGATTTTCTAACAATCTGAGATATACTGGAAGTTATCTATCTATCTATCCATTTATAGATGAGGGTGAATCATAATTCACCAAGAGGAAATGACTTCTCTAAGGCCACTTAGCCCAAGTCTCCTGAATAGTTGGTACAGTATTCTTTTCATTATAATTCCTCTTCCTCAGAAAAGCTTATTTTTATGACACATTTCAGATAAATCATAATTATATCTTATATTTCTTAAAGGCTTACAAAGCATTTCCTTATAACAATCATTTGAAGCAGGTATCACAAGGGTCATCATTATCCCCAATTACAAATGAAGACACCGAGAACCAGAAAGGTTAAGGATTGTGCAGCCTTGTGTCAAAAGTGGGAACTTACGCCTAGATGGTTTGACTCCAAGTCTAATGTATTTTTTACTACATGATACCCCCTTGTCTATGATATGTTGTATCTGATAATCACTCAGAGGACAAGAAACATAAAAACTGAAGTTTCTCCCATACTAGAATCATAGATTAAAACTGGAAAAAATCTTAGAGACCACATAGACCAATCCACTCATTTTAAATATGTAAAAAAGTGAGTTAACAAGTGGAAAAGTCAGGATTTGAATCCACTTCCTTTCATTTCTAATCCACACAGCTTTCTTTCTGCCTCATGCCAGTTGCATCCATGTAAAATTAATTTTATGGAGTTTTTTATTACTTTAAATTAAGTATTCCTAAAATCAAGGCTTCCTCAAAGCCAAAACACAGAGCATTAGAGTTAACATGATAGATATTAGTGAAAAGATAATTGGATTTGATATTAGAAACCCTGAGTTTATATCCTAGTTCTGTTATTAAATAGGTGACTTTGAGCAGGTCTCTCTTTTAACTTGAATTTCCTCCTCTTACATACTAGATCCATTATCAAGTATCTGGACCCATTATGTTATAAAAAAAGACTTCTAAACAAAATTTCTATCTCTTGCTTTTCTAATCCCTGTGTGGATATCAAAGTGGCACAGTAAATTGATCACTGAGCCCAGAGTCAGGAAGACCTGAGTTTAAATTGTTTCAGATATTTACTAGCTATGTCTGAGCAAGTTACTCAACCTCTGTTGCCTTGATTTTCTCAAGTGTAAAATGGGGTTGATAACAGCAACTACCTAATAGAATTGTTGGAAGGGTCAAAATGAGAACATGTTTGTAAAGCACTTAATCTAACACATAATAAACATATAATGCTTATTCCCTCCTTCCCTATGGTTCAGAGTTTCTTCACAACCTTTTGATACACAACTTTGAGGCATTTCATTATTTTGAACTGGAAGGTGCTTTAAAAAAACATTCAGACCAACACTTTCATTATATAAATGATTTTTAAAAAGTGATCCTGAAAGGGGAAAACAAATCATTTGGTTATCAGCAGCAAAACCCAGTTTTGAATCCTGGTTTTCCAAATATAAATCCAATATTCTTTCTAATATACCAAGCTGCATTTCTATAAGCTGCATCTAGTCTACTTTGAGAGAGATGAAGTCTCCTGGGTCAAAAATATTGGTCTGGGGGCAATTAATGCTTCCAGTTCCAGAAACTTTCCTGGACTTTACACAATCTCCAGTTTAATTGTGAAAGGTTTGTCTGGCTTGGTGGAACAGACTCACCATGAACAAAATCTCTGCTGGCCAGTGACCACAATAACTTATCGTCAACTGAAAAATCAGACATGAAACACTAGATCATTCCTAAAGCAAATGGGTACTTTTATTTCAAAGTCTCCTATTTCCTTCTCCTGAAAAAGAAAATAATAATAAAAACAATAATGACTTTAAATCATTATTCTTACAACCTCAAAATATGTAAAATATTAATCTTCTAAAGAGACTTTGGTTCTCCTGCATTCTTCAGGTGCCCAACTAAAGATTGGGCAAATAAAAAAAAAGAGAACATGGTACACAGAGAAAAACCTATGAAATACTTTTTGCTTGGGTATAATTTTTGTAATCTATTTGAAAGTGTTGTGTCCTAAAGCAGGGATGTTGAAGAAGGAAAGGTTATGATCTGATGGCAAGGAAGGGGAAGATCCAAAGGCAAAGAAAAGGAATAAAGAAACTTCAGTCTCACAAGTTTGATGTTAATGCTAGTTTCTAGCTGTTATTTTTTAAAAATAAGAACACCCGCCAGAAAATCTTACATTTGTTTTACATTGGGAGAAAAGGGAGTGAAGAGTAGAAAAGAAGGAAGGAAATAAAATATCACCAAAAGTCTGGATTTTCTCTGATATATATGGCATCCCTCAACCCTTCCTGTTCAGACTAAGCAAGAATGACACTGGTCAGCCAATCAATAATTATTTATTAAGGACCTTCTATGTATCAGGCACTGTACTAAACAGTAAGGGTGTGTGAGCAGTAATTCCAAGAAAAAGACCCAAGGAAAAGCCCTTCAGTGATCTGACCCTGGAAAGGAAACCTCCTGGTTTTGGAGGCAGAGGACCTGATTTTCAATGTTGCTACTTATATGACTTTAGACAAATTACTGAGATTCTTTAATTCATACAAATAAAAAAAATTAAGGAATTGGATTAAACGACATCCAGCTTTCAGCTGCAAATCTATGAGCCTATGATGTTGGAGCTTATGTTAGCCATGGACTGTTAACTGGTCTTAAAGGAGAGCAGGGGCCTAGCTCCCTAAATGTCTGTGTTCTCCTTTTCTAATTGTGGACTGTCCTACATGCATAGGGACAGATTATCTGCATCTCAGTCACAGAATCTTACATGGAAAGGAAAACAGAGACTGCCTAATCCAACTGATATTGGAACCAGAATTTTGTCTTCAAATACCTGACAAATCTTGAGTGATAAGAAATCCATTTTTACTTAAGTAGAGAACTGAAATTGTTGGGAAATTTTTCTTTACCTCAACTTTGCCTCTTTGCAACTTATACTTATTTCTAGCCTCATTTTTTTGTAGACAAGCAAACAAATTAGATCCTTCTTTTTCCACATAGTAGCTCTTTAATTCTTGAAGACAAATATTTTGCCTCCAGCCATTTCCTAGACGATAAAGCAAAGTTACTTTCCTTTGGACATGTCTAGGTTATCATTGTCTTTTCTAAAGTTTTGCATCCACAACAGAATTTAATCCACAACAGTATGCCACTTCAGGCATACTGGAGTCTACATGCAACCAAGGCTCTACTCAGTAAAGTGGGACTATTACCTCATTAATGCTGGGCATTATGTCTCATTTAATATAGCCTAAGATACAATTAGCTCCTTGAGCTGTCCTATCACACTGTTGACTCATATTGAGCTTAGCCCACTAAAACATCATAACTTTTTTCAATTGAATTGTTATCTAGCCACACATTCTCCATCTTGTCCTTATGAAATTGATTTTTGTTAATACAAGAATAAAAATTCACAGATACCCAGATTTGGGTTTAACAGTTCACTGATGTAACAATTCACTCAAATCTTGAAAGGAGAAAATTAAAAGAAATGAGTGAGGAAGTTCTCTGGACTCTCAAGATTTTCCTGACAGTCTTAAAGCTGACTTTATATTTTATTTGCTCAAAGGATAGCTAGATCCTAGATCAACACGAGGAGAGAGTTAGTTCCAATTGCTCTAGATTTGTTCTATACTCACTCACAATGTCCTGACTTGTGTTGTGGGAGTGCGTGTGGGAATGTGTGTATGTGTGTGTGTCTGTCTCTGTTTCTCTCTGTTTCTGTCTGTGTGTGTGTGTGTCTCTGTTTTTCAGAAAAAATATGACAGCACAAAAAACTTGAGCGCCATAATGCAATAAATAAGACAATGTAAGAAATAATACAATGATCAAGAAATCTTAGAACTTCAGAAAAAAACAAACAAGCAAACAAAAAGTACCAATAAAAGGAATTCAGGAATTGCTTCCAGAAAATAAAATAAAAAACTGTGCTGTAGATCTCAGGTACACAATGGTGATACTTAATATTTCTACTCATAAACAGCAAAGTCTACAAATAATGAGAAAAAAGACCTCTAACTAAAAACTCAAAGGAAATTCAAATAACACAAGTCTATTCTGTAATCATTAAAAGCTGCAGGAGGGAACAGAATGTGTTCCTATGAGCACAGGAGCTCAAATTGTAATCCAAAGTGACACACCCTCAAGACCTGATCTTAATCACCAGTGAAAAGAGATGGCCCACATGAAGGTCCCACAAAAAAAATTAAGGATGTGAATAGATTATTTGACTTATAAATGCCCCTTATAAATAAATAGAAACAGAAGAGGAATAAATAAAACTATCAAGAAAATAAAAAGTAACTAAATATATTACTACATGTCTATATTAAAAGAAAAAAAATAAGATGATAAATACACTTCTTGGATTTCAAAAAAAGTAGAAGGAATAGTGGCAGTTTTTTTCCTAAAATATACCAAAAAATAAAAAATAAAGACCTAAGTGGAACTTAAAGAAATAAGAGAAATAATGCTGAGTATCACACCATGAACTAATCTTTGCAAGCATTTCCCTAACCCTTACTTGTTCAGTTGTTTCATTTGTTCTTCATGACCTCATCTTGAGTTTTCATAGCAAAGATATTGGAATGATTTGCCTTTTCCTTTGTCAACTCATTTTACAGATGAGTAAACTAAGGCAATTAGACTTAAGTGATTTGCCCAAGGTCACACAGCTAGTGAGTTTATTAGGTCAAATTTGAATTCAGATCTTCCTGATTCCAGGCTCATTACTCTATCCATTGTGCACCCTAAGAGTTCTTACAGGTAAATGCACTTCTTTAGGGTGATTCAATTTATTTTGTGGGCTTAAATTCCAGCTGGGTAGCTGAGAGAATATAGAGATGTTTCTATATATATTTGGCCTCAGGAAAAGGGAAATTTTCCAGGGGACAAGCAGCATCCAAGAGATGGACAGGCATGGACCTAGAGAGAAGATTCTGGGAAGAATAGGAAATGAAATAATCATGAGGAGGATAAGGGTTAGAACTGTTCAGTCTAATCAAGAACACAGAAAATGTTGTCCTGTAGGAGGATATACTTCTATCCTAATTAACTCCCATAGGAATTGATACTAGTAACAGTGAAGCACAACAGAAAAAAAGGGGGGAGGTAGCAAAATCTAGAAGGTAAAAGAACTTGGAAATTGTTTAGAAAAGGTAACACAATTGGGACTTTAGAAGATTTAATTTTTAAAAGAACCAATAAGTATAAAGTCCTTGACTCAAAGAATACAAGTTTACAATAGAAAGGGAAGGAATTGATTAACTTAATGAGGTAAAGCAATACTGTTTTTAGAAAAATGCACAGAAAATTTTTTTTAAATAATAAAAGAAGTTGAAAGGGAAGAGAGAAAGGGGACTATTAAATAATTATTAACTTAAGAGCAAAAAGAAGCATTAAGAAGAAAGAAAAAAAGTTAAAATATAAAAAGCCAGGAAATGGAAAAGGGGGTTGAGAGTGAGGGAAGGAAAGTCTATGAAAATATGAATGCCTAGAAATAGAGAAAGCAAAAAAATAGCTGAAGAAACAAAAGTGATGTCTTTAAATAAGAAGAGAAAAATCAACAAAAAAATTCCTTTTTTTAAAAAGAATAATGTTAAAGATAAATGGAGGAAAATACAAATCTACTTCTCAATATTTTATATGTAAATTTTATGTTAAAATTTAATCAAATTTAATAGTGATAGTTTGGATAACATAAGAAAAACTATCTAAAATGCAAATATATACACAGAATAAAAATTAGAAGATGGAACAAAATTGACTATTGTACAAAGACTGCCTTCCAATCCCACATATAACATGGTATACATTATGTGTAGTTCACAGGGAGGCCAGAATAGATACATCTCTAGCAATTTTTCCCTACATTCCCAAAGGATGCTCTAAATATTATCAGGAGGGGATAGAGTGACTGATCTTCTCAGAGAGAGAATGGGATGAGGTGGGATGGGATAGATACTTGACTAGAATTCTATCTGTTCCCTTAAAAATTATTAATCTATGAAATATAGTTTTAAGGTTAAAGCTAAACTCTTGATAGCTATTTCTTAAAGAGTAAAGAAGTGCCCCAAGCTTTATATGCTTATATGTGCTATATATATATAAAAGATTTCACCCATTTCCCACCAGATACCATTTCCTCAAATGGAACACAAATAATAATAAGAGCAAAGAAACCTATTTGTCCAAGTTAATAGAAAAACAAAGTAGAGAAAAATTTATATAAGTATATATACCAAACAATACAGAATGAAGGAGCTTTCTCTTTGTGAGCAAGGTAACTCAGTTCAACATACACACATACAGAGAAAGAGAGAGAAAGAGAGAGAGACAGAGACAGAGAGAGAGAGAAAGAGACAGAGACACACAGAGAGAGTGAGAGAGAGACAGAGACAGACAGAGGCAAAGAGAGACAGTCAGACAGACAGAGACAGACAGACAGAGAGACAAAGACAGAGACAGAAAGAGAGAGAAACAGACACAGAGACACAGAGAGAGACAGAGACAGAGAGTGAGAGAGAGAGAGACAGAAAGAGACAGATAGACAGAGACAGAAAGAGACAGAGACAGAGACAGAAAGACAGACAGACAGACAGAGACAGACAGAGACAGACAGAGACAGAGAGACTCTCACCCAAAAAAGAAATTCCTAAAGTTTTTAGTGTAGCAAGCTGGATGTAGGGACATGAAGGTGACTGCTAATTCCTCTCATTGGGCTTCTTCCCATAGTCTTTTTTTTTCTTTCTTCAGCAACCTGAAGAGGGATTGACATCATTCATCTTCTTTCTTGAAGCTAAAAGCCTAAAGAGCCCATCAAAAGTCAAATAAGCCCCAAGAGACTGAAAAGACCAGATCCCTCCCTTCTGCACTTTTCAATTGTCTTGCCCCTGAAAGGAATATTGATCTTCAACAATGAACTCCATCAGAGTCCTCACAGTGAGGAGATAGCCCCATATAATTGGCCCTTTGAACCAAGAGGTGTTTCAGATGAATCAAAAAAAAAAAGGAGGAATTGGCAATCATGTTATCAGGCTAAGCAAAAATAAGAATTCACAGTATAAAAAGAGATAATCAGTGAAGTCATATTATGCTGAAAGGAATTAGAGATAACAAACCAATATCAATATTAAAATTATATGCTCCAAATATAATAGTATCTAAATACATAAAAGAAAGTTTAACTGAATTACAAGAAGGCATTAATTCTAACACAATAATAGTAAGAGATTTTGGGGTGTGATGATATATACCTATAATTATTGTTTGTCCTTGTTTTTGGAAGAATGCCAATGTTATCACAAGATGATGTCTTAAGTTATGCATGAATTAGATTTAAGTGAAGCAGAATTGCACAAAACCATCAGCCTTACTCTCTGACTTACAAGTCCTCAAAATCCAGTGACAAAGAAAAAGTCAAAATGAATGAAGTGGCCCAGAATACGAGGTATGAAATTCATGTCTTTTATATCTGACCAAGCTCTAAGCATTCCACAATGCCTGCTTCAACCATCTTCATGGCCATTGAAACAAATTATTCTAACCCCCACATTCTACCAGGAAAAATCTTCACATATTTGGGGTAGACATCCCTCAATTCATTGACTGATTTAAGGCCTGTTGGCTTCCTTCAACCTCCTCATCGGCAAAGATGATCACCACTGCACATGATATGGCTTCTTAGAGCCACAGGTAAAATTTCAAAGAACAAGCAGCCCTAGGAAGGGCTTACCAAGCTATTCTATATCCATATAGACAATCTATAGTGTATAGTATAAAGGCAAAGGAAGGCACATATGCCTGAAAATTTTCCATGAGGTCAAAATAGCTTGATAAAATGCCTTCTTCTACTCAATGGATACTTCTGTCTAAAGCATTACTAGCAAGAGTCTAGATTCAGAGAACTGAAGAAACACTAGAAAATTCTTCTTAGGTTCACCATCTAAACTTCGGTAAGTTATCACTAGTCTGTTATGACAGCAGAGCATAGATAGTCATAGAATGTTAAACCTGAAAGGGACCTTACAGATCATTCCAGGATTCTGAACTTGGAGTCTATAAACTTGCTTTTAAAAGATATTTTTCAAACTGTAATTACATTTAATCAGTTTCCTCTGTAATTCCATAGATTTTCTTTTATACATTAAAAAATTCTTCTCATAAAATTTTAGAAATCCCTAGATTTCCAAAGGAGTCCACAATATAAAAAAGATTAAGAACTTCAACCCAACTATTTTTACAGGAATTACATTTTACACTTTTTTTACATTATAAGGAAACTGAGTGTCACAATGTGAAAATCATGTACCCCAAATCACATAGTTTCATATTAATATATCATTTTTTTGATTAGGCAATTAAGGTTAAGTGATTTGCCCAGGGTCACATAGCTGCAAGTGTTAAGTGTCTAGGCTGAATTTGAACTCACGTTCTCCTGATGCTCTATCCACTGCACCATGTAGCTGCTGCTAAGATATTTATAGTATGTTATATTTTATAATGTTACTACCTGCCTAACATTGTTTGAACAAATGCCCTTGATTTGGGAAGCACCTTGACTATTGTTATTAAAAATCTGGGAATGTTTAACCTTTCAGCTTATGAAACTTAAGAGATATGTTTGTATACACTTGTTCAAATCAGGTTTGGACATCATAGCCCTGGTCAATGCACAGAGTAAAAATGTCCAATTCTAAACACGAATTGTCAGAACTGATCAATTTAGTACACTATAGCCTAGAACTTCAGAGCTCAAATAATCATCAATCTTAAGTGTCCTCAGTAGAAGTAATGATAAGTATCTTTACTTCTTTATCTGACTAATCTCCCTTTTTTTTTCCTTCCAAATAAAATACCCTAACCTTATTCCCAATCTGTTCCAACAATGACCCCATTGTTCTTAAAACCTTTTGGGAATTTCTAAATTTACAACAAAACCAGAAGAAATAAAATTATCAGAAACTAGTAAATCCTAATAGATTTTACTTGAATTTTAACTAGATCAATTTATACTAATACCATACAAATTATTTTCAAAAACTAAAAAATAAGACATATTACCAAGTTTCTTTTACATAACATAGTTCTAGCACTGAAAGAAGGATAAAGCAAAGGATAATTATAGATCAATAACACTAATAAATAGCAGTTCACAATCCTATCAAGTGAGTAAAAACAATTTGTCCAAGAAATCATCCAATATAATCAGATTGGATTGAAGCAAAGATGGATTTATTCAAGAATGCAAGGATGGTTCAGCATTAGAAAAACAATCAATATAATTAATAATATTAAAAATACCACAAATAACATAATTACCTTAATACACAGAGAAAAAGCCTTTAGTAAATTATGAAATTTATTTAGGCAAAAAAAAACCCTCAAAGTATAAGCATAAAGGGACCTTCCTTTGGTATAATAAAAAATTAATTAAATCCAAAAACAAGCATCATATGAGGTGAGGATATACTAGAAACTTTCCCAATAAACAGAGATGCAAAGTAAGGAATGCCACTCTCTTTGCTATTGTTTGATATAATTCTAAAAATGATAACAATAGTAAGAAAATTAAAATAAATCTCATCCAAAATAACTACAAAATCAATTTGAACATATGGGAATCTATTCAATCACATTTAATATTTACATAGATTCAAAGTGCTCCATAAAGATATAAAACTTAAATAGCTAAAAGAATATTCAATGTTCAATTCAAGAAAGGGCTTGCCAATATAATAAAAATTACAATACTATCAAAGTTAATTTATAGTTTTAATACAATACCAATTATCAGTGGAATATTTTATAGAACTTGATAAAATAAAATTCTTTTGCCAAAACAAAATCTTCAATATCAATGAAAATAATTTTTTAAAAAGAATGTAGGAGAAATGGCATTTCCAGATCTCAAACAATTAAAGGCAACAATCATCAAAATGATCTGGGATTGATTAAAAATAGAGTAGATAAATGAAGCACACTAGAGGATCAGAAATAATGAACTCAATAAACCAGTGTTTCTTATATCTGAAAATATAGGTTACTTAGGCAAGAACTCTCCATTTGATTAAAAACTCAGAAAACTGAAACTTTCAAAAATTAAACTTTCGCTAATAGCTTGTGGTATATACTATAATAAATTCATAATGAATTCATGTCCTCAACATCAAAGATTATACCATAAAAATTAAGATTATATACCTTTCGTAGTTACTGCTTAAGGATATATTCTTAACCAAACAAGGAATAAAGGCAATTACAAAAGATATATTGATAATTTTTATTACATGACAAGGTATATAACCTGATACAAAATAAAATAACCAGAACCAAAAAAATAATATACACAATATGCAGCAAGCATAAAACAATGGCAAATAAATATTGTGAAATTACAAAGAAAAAGCATGATCCCAAAGAAGAAATATAGTAAGATATCTTCTGCCATTCTTTTGCAGAAATAAGTGGTCTAAAGGTATGGTAAATTGCATATATTTTGAAGTTTTTTTTTATGTGGTGATGAATTTTATCAATTTTTCCTTAATCCTTTTTTTCTATTTTCTTTAAAAATATTCTTTATTACATGGGATAACTCTGTGGGATGTAAGAAGAGAAGGAATGATACAGAGATATATTTAGGTAATATAAAAATTAAAAATTTTTAAAAAATAAATTCATGTTGAGAGACAAAAAGTAAAAGCTTTCAAGGAAAATAATTTTTAACAAGTGTGAAGGAAGGTTGTCTAAGAGTACCAGGTCTCAAACTACAAAATAGTAGTCATCAAAACAACTTGGTGTTACTTTAAAAAATATAGAAGTTGATCAGCATAACAGTTTGGGAATACTATATAGAGAAGCACATGAATCATATAATCTAGGGAAACTGAAAAATCATCTGGTAGAAATTAGCTTAGATCAACACTTCAAACCATATTCTAAAATAAGCTCTAAATGAATATCTGATTTACACATCAAAGGTTACATCATAAAAAAAATTAGAAGAACAAGGAAGAAAATACCTTTCAGATCTACCGATGGAAAAGATGACCAAATAAGAGAAAAAGAGGAACGCAAAAGAAGTAGACATTTTACTGCATAAAATTTAAAAGATTTTGTTCAAATAGGACCAATGCAATACTAAAAAAGACACAGTTAATTGGGGGGGGGGAATTTCTCCATTAAACTTTTCTATAAAGGTTTCATTTATTATATATAAAAACTCATTTGAGCAGTTCCCCAGTTCACAAATAATCAAAGGCTATGAACAGGCAGTTGTCAAAGAAAGAAATCCAAGCCATCAATAGTCATTTGAAAATGCTCCAAATAACTACAATTAGAAAAATGTGAATTAAAGCATGTCTAAATTTTCACCTTACACTCATCAGATTGGCAAAGTTGACACTTCCCCCCCAATTAAAAAAAAAAAAAGGAAAATGACTACTATTGAAGAAGATATGGGAAAACAAGCACAATGGTGCATTGTTGGTGGAGCAATCCAGTCACTGGAATTGGAATTGTTTCAACCATTTTGAGAAGCAAACAGGAAAATGCCCCTAACATTACTAAATTATGTGATTCAGAAATGGCACTTTGACCCATTGTACCTTTACCATACATACTTAACAGTATCAGAGAAAGAGAACATACATACATACAGAAAAATTATGTTTGCATAGTGACAAAAAAGAGAAATGAATGAGAAACCCATTAATTGGAAAATGGGTGAAAAAATTCTGCTATGTGACTATAATTACATAAAATTCAATAAACATGGTAAAGTTACAGACAAACTTTGCAAGACACATATAAACTGATAGAGAATGAGGTGAGCAGGACCATTACCAAAGAATGACCTTTGTAAAATAATATGTATGTTCATTGTCTTTCATTCTCAGTGAGGACTAAAATGATACAATTAAGTCAGAGTTGAGTTACAGTGTGTTCAGCTATGATTGATCAGACCAATACAAGCTCAGAATGTTCTGCCACAGGCAGGGCACAAATAGTCCATGTGGACTCTCTAAATTTGTGCATTTTACATTTCTTTTGAGCTACTTCAATCCTACTTTGCTCATAGAGTACAGCACCTTTTCTGATGAGGATATACCATGCTGGGCAGTCCTGTGCCAGTGTCTTACATGTCATGCAATCAATTTCAAAGTTTTTGAGACCTTGAGAGTATCCTCGTAACACTTTTTTCCTGAATACCATGTGAGGGCTTGTGCTGTCTGAGTTCCTCATAAAAGTCTTTTAGGTAAACATGTGTTTAGCATTTGAACAATATAGCCACCCCATTGGAGTTGCACTCTCTGTAGGAGAATTTGAATGCTTGGCGGTTTAGTTAGAGAAAGGACATCAGTATCTGATACCTGATCCTGTCAGGTGATCTTCAGTATCTTTCTAAGATGATTCAAATAAAAGTGATTCTGTTTCCTGACATGGCACTGATATACTGTCCAAATTTCACAGGCATATAGCAATGAAGTCATTGCTATGCAGACCTTCAGTTTTGTGGTCAGGTTAATACTTCTCTCCCAAACTTTCCTTTGGAGACTTCCAAACACTGAACTGACTTTGGCATCAATTTTATTATCAATGTGTACATCCCTGGAAAGTATACTGTCAAGGTAAATTAACTTATCCACAATATTCAAAACTTCTCCATTTGTTGCCACTAATAGTTCTATATATAGATGGTGTGGTGCTGACTGGTGGAGTATCTGCGGTTTCTTGGTGTTAATCTTCAGACCCAAGTTAGCACAAACAGCATAGAATACATTCATACTTTGTTATATCTCAGCTTCAGAAGCTGCATTGAGTATGCAATCACATGCAAACAAAAAGGCATACACCAACATACCCTTTACTTCGGTGATGGCTTATAGCCTTTTCAAGTTGTAGAATTTACCTTCAGTGAAGTAGCTGAGCTTGATGCCATGTTCATTTTCATTGAAAGTGATTGATAACATGGCTGAAACATCAAGCTAAAAAGCATGGGAGCAAACGCACAACCTTGTTTCACTATATTGTTTGCTACAAAAATGTGAGAGAATTATCCATAATCTTGAACCCCAGGCAAGCATAGCATCATGAAATTAAGGTACAATATTGATGAACTTCTCTGGGAAACTAAATTTTGTCATAATTTTCCACAAACCTTCATGGCTGATATTACTAAATTAGTAAAAATGATATTAATTAGATCTATAAACATTATGTACAGACCTCTGTTCTATTTTTGGCATTTTTCCTGGAGTTATTGAGTGGCAAACACCATATTGACTATTCCTTGGCCCTTTCTGAAGCTACATTGGCTCTCTTCCATTGTCATCTTCCAATGAGAGACTAGTCTACTAAGGAAGAGTCTGGCAAGAATCTTGCCAGCAATTACTAAGAGAGAAACCCCCTCTGTGATGTTCACAGGAGTATCTATTTTCTTTACCTTTATAGAGATGAACAATGGAGGCATCCTTGAACTTCTAGGAGATAACCTCTCCTTCCCATAGAACCTGGAAAATTTAAGTCTATTTTTGTACAAACAATGAAGCCCCCCACCTTGTAAATATTAATTGGAATAGAACCACCAGCAGGAATCTAATGGCATTCAAAACTTCTTCTCCAGTTGGAAATTTGTCTAGAGAGGGTTTAACTTCAACCTGAGATAAACAGTCAATGGTTTCAGCATTGATTGATGATGGTTTGTTGAGAACAGTTTGGAAGTGTTCAGTCTGGATCTCTAGGATCATGTTTTTATACTGATCCATGTGGCTCCATCAGCACTGAGTAAATGAGATGCCATGTCTTTGATCCCTATATAGCCTTCAGGGCAACTTTGGATTGTTACTATCAGCATAAAACTGAATTTCATCTGCCTTCTTTATTTTTGATGGAATTAAATGCTACCTTCTTAGAGATGGATGAACTGGCTTCCTGGTAGACCTGGTAGAACCCTGTAAGGTTCTTGTTTTTCATTTAGCAATTTCTGAATTTCCCCCTCATTTTCAGCAAACCAGTCTTGATGTTTCTGAGTGTTATGATCCAGATAAGCAAATTGTACTGCACACAAAATCTCTGAAAGCCAACCACTCCTTTTCTGCTCCACTGTTTCCAACAGTAGAATATATAGTATAATGGAAAAATCTTTAAAGAAAAGCTAAATATTGTGTTACCCTTTCTGTTATTCTACTATATTCACTACAGAAATAGAAAAAGACTCACAGAACACAGAGCCTTTTAAGAATTTTTTTTCTGTTTCATGGGTTGCCACAAACAATACCTAATGGCATGTCTACTTAATATTGATGAGCTGTTATGTTTTTAATTATATTGGTACTCAGATAGCAACTATAGTCTTATCACTGGAACTTCATTTGAAACATTTTCCAAAATGGAAGAAAGTATATTTTGATAGTATAGCTTTTGAAAATATGTATACTATGATGAAACAATAAAGAATTTCTATGGAAGCCATTTTCCCATTCTGCCTTGTCAAATTAATCATAATATACTAGATAGATATAGATAGAGAGATAGATATAGAGATACTGTAAAGTGTGTATACATGCATTCATATATATAAACTTTATGGTTATATATATTTTATATGTATGTATATGCATACACATATCTATATATATACATATATGCATACAATTTACAACTGCTTTCTTCACAATATCCCTGTGAATTAATCAAAAGTTGGTCAAGAATATTTATTAAATGTTTATTATGTTCCAGGCATTGTACTAGCTACTAAGAATATAAAGAAAGACAAAAACATGGTCCCAAACCTTAAGGAGCTCACCTTGTCATGGAGGAGACAACCTGAAAATAAACAGGATCAAGAAAGCATAGAGAGAATAGGTAGAAAGTGATCTTAGAGGAAAAGGCACTAGCAGTGTAACAGACAGGTTGAACAACTTTATTATCCTCATTTTGCACATGAAACTCCCTTTTACCAGAATGCAATCAGCAAGCAATTGGTGGAGTCAAGTCTTGAAGCCAAGTGTTCTAAATCTAGGACAAGCTGTCCCTAAAATACTTTTATTTATTTTTTAAAATTTTTTTACCAAAGCTTTTTATTTTCAAAATATATACATGGATAATTTTTGACATTCACCCCTACAAAATCCCATGTTCCAATTTTTTCCCTCCTTCCCCCTCTACCCTTTCTCCCAGTCAGCAAGTGATCCAATATATGTTAAATATGTGCAATTCCTCTATACATATTTCCATAATTATAATGCTGCACAAGAAAAATCAGATCAAAAAGAAAAACAAAGAAAGAAAACAAAATGCAAGCAAACAGCAAAAAGAGTGAAAATACTATATTGTGGTTCACATTCAGTTCCCATTGTCCTCTCCCTGGGTGCAGATGGCTTTCTTCATCATAAAACCACTGGAACTGGTCTGAATCACCTCATTGTTGATGAGAGCCACATCCATCAGAATTGATAATTGTAATGATCTTCTGCTCATTTCACTTAGCATCAGTTCATGTTAATCTGTCCAGGCTTCTCTGAAATCATCCTGTTGGTCGTTTCTTACAGAAAATAATATTCCATAACATTCAAATATCATAACTTGTTCAGCCATTCTCCAACTGATAGGCATTAACTCACTTTCCAGTTTCTTGCCACTACAAAAAGGGCTGCCACAAACATTCTTGCACATGTGGGTCCCTTTCCCTTTTTATGCTCTCTTTAGGATACAAGCTTAATAGAAACACTGCTGGATCAGTGTGCCCAGTTTGATAGTCCTTTGGGCATAGTGCCAAATTGCTCTCCAGAATGGTTGAATCAATTCACAGCTCCACCAACAATGTATCAGAGTCCCAGTTTTCCCACATCCTCTCCAACATTCATCATTATCTTTTCCTGTCATTTTTAGCTGTCCCTAAAATAGATCTAAATTTCATATGCCTGCAGTTGGTGCTGGAGCATATCTAATGGATAATGCTATGAACAAGATATTTTCTTTTCACAATTCCTTATGAAAGGGAGATCTTTACAGTAGCCTATAAATTATTTATTCTGAACACATATCAAGCTGAACTTATATAGAGCCAACTACAAAATTACAAAAATGAGCTCTGATGTTTTTGAGTGTCTGCATGTCAAGAAAACCTAAGGAGTTAGAAGACTTATTCTAGTATGGACTATATCATAGGAAGCCTTGTTTATTCAGAGATTTTCCTATGTAAATAGAGACATTTACAAATTAATTTAGATTAATTAGGTGTGACAGCAAAGTAAACAAGGAGAAAATATGTGTAATGAAGTTTTGAGCATTGGAAAGACTATGATCCTATCCACATATTTAAAGCATCAGTAATATTGCCATGTTCTGGGGTGGGGGAAATTAAGATGAAAACCAGAAAGAAAATAAACCCTAAAACAGGAAAAACATCTCTAATAACACATACTAGAATGGGGCAAAGCTGGAGGACCAAACTTCTCTCCAATGACATTAACTGAAAGCTTCCACACTCAAAATCCAACCTAAGAAAAGGTCACACTTGGACCTTTCATCTCCATTCAGGGTCATCTATTGGCATTGTAGAGTTTGGGACAAATAGACATTGGAGCCATTTTTATTATATTGGCTTATATATATATCTTCCCCCATCCAGAAAAAATCAGGTCTAAATGAAATTCAATAGGAGGAACAAAAGTCACTGAAGGTGGTGGTAGGGGGACATACAGACATATAAACTGAGACTAATCATAGAATCTCCTGAGTTGGAAGGGATTTCTATGGAATCTAATCAATTCTCTTCCTGAAATACTAATCCCATCTCCAATATGCCTGATTAGTGATTCACCTCTACTCTGGACAATTGGAATGATCCAATTTGTCCTCTTGCCTCAAGTTACTTCAATTCATCCTCCAAATAGCTATCAAAGTGATTTTCCTTGAAGAGGGCTGATTATGTAAAGTTTATTCCATAAACTCCAGTAGTTCCCTGTTAACTCCAGAATCAAATCTAAATTCCATTGATATTTATAACTCTTCACAGCCTGGCCCCTCTCTACTTTTCTTGTCTTTTTATGCTTTGCTCCTCTGACCTACACTTTAAAATTCTGTCATACCAACCTAGTTGTTGTTCATTGTAATAACAATCCATTTCCCATCTCTATATCTTTTCACTGGCAGTCTTGCTCTACCTGAAATACTTTCACTCTATCTCTGCCTCTTAGACTATTTGACTCCCTTCAATACATAGCTTTTCAGCTTATCATCTTCCCCATGAGGTCTTTTCTGGTCTTCCCTAATGATAGAGTCTGTCCTTGTAAGGTCACCTTCCACTTACATCATACATATTTTGTGAACATAATTTTTTAATATTTTCACGGGGTCTTTTTTTCTAAAACATGAATGAAAACTGAATTTATTGTCACTTCCCTACTTCACTTCAATGCTGGACAGCCCTAAAATCAGTTTTAGCAATGAGGGCATGTGGATATCTACACAAATATGTGTATGTGTGTGTATATGCATGTATATGTGTGTATATGTGTATACACATATGACTTTGTGTTTGTATATGTGTATGTCATATCTGACTCTGTGACACCATAGCATGTGAATACCATTCATGCATTTTTCTTGGAAAAAATACTGAAAAAGTTTGTCATTTCCTTCTCCAATAGATTAAGGCAAACAGGGTTAAGGGACTTGTGCAGGGTCACACAACTACTAAGTGTCTTAGGCTGGATTTGAATCAGCTTGAAGCCCAGCATTCTAACCACTGAGACACCTAACTACCTCCATATTATAGTATATTATAGTATATTACAGTATTATATACTATAGCATAACTTAGTATAAAGCCCTAAACAGCTTTAAGTTTCATAAGATTTAGAACTAAAAGAGGCCTTGGCGATCGTCCAATCCAAGCTGCTCAATTTAGTACAAGAGTAGAAGGATGGACATGGCTCTCTTCAACAATAAGAAGCAATTCTAATTGTTCAATGATGAAGAGAGCCATCCACATCCAAAGAAAGGATTGTGGGAACTGAATATGGATCACAATGTAGCATTATCATTCTCTCTGTTGTTGTTTGCTTGCATTTTGTTTTCTTTCTCAGTTTTTTTTCCCTTCTTAATCTGATTTTTCTTGTGCAGCAAGATAACTGTATAAATATGTATACATATATTGTATTTGACATATATTTTAACATATTTAACATATATTGGACTACCTGCCATCTAGGGGAGAGGGTGGAGGGCAGGAAGGGTTAATTTTTTTCTGTATTTTATTTATTTATTTATTTATTTTATTTGCGAAACATATGTATAGGTAATTCTTCAACATTAACCCTTACAAAGCTTTCTGTTACAAATTTTTCCTCCCTACTCTCCACCCCTCCCCTAGATGGCAGGATATCCACTACATGTTAATTATGTTAAAATACTTGACAAATTGAATACACACACATATATATGTATATATATATACATATTTCTACACTTATCATTGTTGTGCAAGAAAAATCATATCTACAAGAAAGAAAAATCAGATACAGGAAACACAATGAAAGCAAACATCAATCGAGAGCATGAAAATATTATGTAGTGGTCCATATTTCAAATCCCTCTCTCTGGGTGTATATGACTTTCTTCACTGAACAATTGGAAGTGGTTTGAAACATTTCATTGTTGAAGAGAGCCACGTCCATCAGAATTGATCATCATATAGTATTGTTGTTGCCGTGTATAATAATCTCCTGGTTCTGCTGATTTCACTCACCATCAGTTCATGTAAGTCTCTCCAGACCTCTCTGAAATCGTCCTGCTGGTCGTTTCTTATAGAACAATAATATTCCATAACATTTATGTACCATAATTTATTCAGCCACTCTCCAATTGATGGGCATCCATTCAGTTTCCAGTTTCTAGCCACTACAAAAAGGGCTGCCACAAACATTCTTGCACATGTGGGTCCCTTTCAGGAAGGATTAATTTGGAACAGAAGGCTTTGCAAGGATCAGTGTTGAAAAATTACCCATGCATATGTTTTGTAAATAAAATGCTTTAATAAAAAAACAATAGAATAGAAAGATTAATTGAAGCAGAAGCTTATCAAAAGAATAGGCACGGGGATAGCTAGTTGGTGCAGTGGATAGAGCACCAGCCCTGAAGTCAGGAGGACCTGAGTTCAAATCTGGCCTCAGACACTTAACACTTCCTAGCTGTGTGATCCTGGGCAAGTTACTTTGCTTCAGAAAAAAAAATGTATCATAGGATACATGATATATGAGATATGCCTAGGGAGCAATTCACAAGATCCAGATCATTGACTCCCCATTATTCCATCAACAATCTAAGAAAATTCTTTTGTGTTGGTTAATCTCACAGACCATATCCAGAACTTGACGGTCAAGAATATCATTTTAGAATATAGAAGTCCAATGCTTTGCCTGTACTGGTTGTAACAAATTACAGAAAGATTCATATATGTATAAAATACCAAACTTTGAACAAAAAATCAAAGTGAACCATTACAACAGGCTAAGAATTCAAGATGTCTAAAACTCTCTTTTAGACAGTCAGCTATTCTCATTATTGGGCTTGTACAGTGGCTATTACCAGATCCTTATGACAGAGGAAAAAGAGAAAAGTATTTTCATCTATTTTTATGTATATATTTTAGCAACTTTAGCATATGCCCCATCATAGCTCAAGGATACCTTGCTCTTTCCAAAGACTGATAGAGAAAATAGTCAGAAAAGCAAAAGGAAAAGAAATGAAAAATTGTCTTGAAACCCACAAAATCATTTGGGCACTAATATATGGACAAAGGTGAACATGATTTCAAAGACTCACTCACACCAGTACTAGTGTACTGGCATTTGTAAACCCAAGTAAACCTGCAAAGCTCATTCAGTTGATTCCCTAAGAACAATGCGGCTAAATCCAGCCACCTATTCATTCACTAAGAAGTTTCATTGTTCAATCAACCTGTAACAAACAGAGCTCACTCAAAGCAGCTCAGATTGATTTTGGACAAAGCAAACAAGCCTAATCAGCTCTTCAACACCACCAAGCTTACCAGGTCATTCACTTATACCTCAGCATCTTTTCCTATACACCAGAGTAGCTGCAAAACCTGTTTTTCCCTGTTTTTCTCTCAAACCAAACAGCAGAAAGCAATAGACATCTCTGAGAATCTATAGATAAACTCAATATATAGATAGACAGTTCTCACTTTACATAAATTCAATTTTACCTAAAGAATTCTGAAAGAAATTAGAATGAGAATCTTATTGAGCAGCTAGCTACAAAGAATGCAGAAGACAGGGAAGCTTTGGAACCTGAGATTCACAATGAAACAGTTGGCAGAAGTATTTCATCACTTACGGGAACTTCTTTTTGTACTTAAAAATTGGATCTAAATACTTCAAGATTTTTAGAAGTTCAAATGCTGGTTGAGGATAATATTGCTTGCTATCACCAGATATACAAAGAGGAGGAAAGCCATGTCTAAACATCTCTGAATAGCTTCATAAAAAGAGTTGCACTGTGAGAAATTCTACATTCAGTGGGGGAGGAAGGAGCAACATACTGCACACTTACACTAGCTTTATTGTAGAGTACAATGCATACTTTATTGTTAACTTTACCTTTAATTTCATAATTTTGTTTATCATGATGCAGTTTTTAATATGTCTACACTTAAATGTGTTTTATGATTTGCATAGAGGTACTATTTTGTATAAGTAAATTGGGAGGGTAAGGATAAATTTGTATTATGTAAAAATCACTTTATATAAAGGTCTGCAGAATGCTCCATTTACATAAAGTAAGAACTGTCTGTAGTCAGTCTATGGATAGTGTGGAAGCACAAGGGTTAAAACTGAAGTTTTCTTCCAATGATCTTGAGCCTTCATTCAGATAATCAAGAACCATCAAACTTAAGAGTTTTTATCAATTCACAATTCTGCTGCCTCTTATTCACACAACTCTGACAGTGTTGGGTTCTCTATACCATATTAATTCTTTACTTCTTTGTTCCACTCCAACCAATTTTCTTCATTTATACTTAATTTTCATTGGTTTAAATCAAAGCTTACTGGTATTCAGTACAGTCTTTTTTCACATATGACATAAATTCATCATGTTTCCCTATGAAATTCATAGTCTAGTTTAATAATCCCATAGTTTTTCAGTTATGTAGATTTAATTTTGTTTTTTTTAATTTTCTTAAGTCTTTAATAATGTTACAAACAAGCTGAAAGACTAAAATATCCAGCAGCTCCACTCATCCCCTAGTGTTTGAAGAAGTCTGATTTAAAATCTGTGTTTGAACTGTTTCTTTATATGCAAATTTCAGCAGTTTTTTTTTTTAAACCAGTATTTCCCCCTAACCCCTCCAGACTCCAAATTATTCATCTGTGGAACAGGAAGTGCTTCACATTCTTTATTAGTTCATTTTTTAACATAAAAATAATTGTTTCTGTCTCTTTTAGTACTAAATTGAAAGGTCAGTGCCTAAAAAGGATAGGACCTTAAATGAAACAATGTGTAATCATGATTCTGCAAAGCAAAAAAAAAAAAAAGCCAGGATATATTCTATAATCATAGAATATAATGGAAGGAAACTTACAATTCACAATTCAAGTAACTTCTTTTACAGTTGAGAAAACTGAGACCTAGTATCACTTGGTTAGATGAATAACCCTGGGTTGCACAAATAGCAAGTAGCAAGCAAGACTGGGACTCCAAAGTATTAAGTGTAAGCACAAACTTTTCCTACATCAGAATGCCTAATTTTATAGCTAATCCACTTGTAGCTCACTCTTTCTCTCACCAATCCTTTCTCCATTTCTACCAATCCCCTTCCTTCCCAATCTTCTTTCATGAAGCCTTTTCTGATCCCTTCAGTTTAACATGATCTCTGAACTTTAATCATATTTTTTTCATATCTCTCATGCAATGTACACATTGTATAAGCATATTGCCTCCTCTATTGGATTGTAAACAACTTGAGGTCAAGAAGAGAGCCTTATTTATTTTTACAGCTTCCACAGTGCTAAGCAGAGAGCCTTGTATACAATTGTCACCTTTCAAAAATAATGCTGTGCCCTATGAGGAAAAGGAAGAACACAAATCTCCTCATTTTACATATGAAGATATGTAGAGTTTCTAAGACTTTCTTAACTTACTTGGTGACTCAGTGGTAGTGTCATGAGAACTAAAATCCCAGCTTGAGATCCTAATCCAAAATTTTCTGCTTGATCTCAAAAAATCACAGCTCTAAACTGATTTTGGAAGATTCATCCCATCAGAAAAGTCAAATAACTGAAATAATGATAATAATAATAACTAATGGACATAGCATTTTATGACTCAAAAAGCACTTTTTTTTCTAAATAACCCTGAAACATATGGGTATGTAACAGAAAGGCAGTGCAAATACTGTTCTCCCTGTTATGCAGATGAAAAAAATGAGGAATAGCAAATGTTCATCAAAGTGACTTTTAATATCCTAAATTGAATGCAGAGAGTCTTTCCAAGCCTGCTCAATATTCCTCTAAAATGCTAGAGCCAATCTCTTCACAAGAAAAGATATTCATAAAACAAGTGTTTTCTACTAGTTCATTTGGTGCTCATAATAACCCTACAAAAGGAAGTTTGGCAGGTCTTACTACATTCATTTAACAGAGAAGATGATTTTGACACTGAGGTGTAAAGTAACCTGCCCAAAGTCACAAAATAGTTAAAAGTAGCAGATACAGGATCTTAACTTGTGTCTCCTCCAGTTCCAGGTTCTTTCCACTGTAGCAAACAAACTCTACAGTAAAAACTACATAATTTGGGTCAAATATTGATCATAACTTTAAGGCAATAAAAATACAAGACAATTTTCTGGATTGAAAATGGCTTCTTTTCAATGGAAAACTTGAATAGGAGGGGAAAGCATATATCATCCTGGCAAGAAATAATGTTGGAGTTTAGCATATTTCTGTTCTGGATGAAAACTATTCCTCATGAATGGCAAATAAGTTCATTCATTTGGTCTGGGAGAACACCTCACTGGGAATAATGTCTACTACATTCAACATTCAACATTCAGAAGCTAGGAAACTAAGAAACATATCCACCTTTCATAAGATACAATTGACTCTACCCAATGAATGGAGGCTGGACAGTATCCAGATGACTCCTTCAGTTGGGAAGCCTTAGCCTTACACACACTATTAACAATGCTTTGTATCATTTTTTAAAATTCCTCTAAGCATTTGAATGTAATAGAAGGCATTACGAACACCACACCCATACTGTCCTAGATGGTTTTGCTTTGAGATATCTGTAGGAAAATAATACTTTCATCTACTTAGGGTTATTTCTTTCTAGACAGGTGTGGGAGAAGGTGTGAGGCATGCTATAATTTAAACAGATCTTTTGCACTGTCATCTCGAAAGCTTCATTCTCAATCTTTAAGAAAATGTAATAATTATTCATTTCTTTTGTAATATTACCTTAGAAGTTCCAAGACACTTTCCTCACAAAAAAATAGGAGGAACCAAGACTTGCAAAAGATAGTCATTTGCCCATATTTGGATGATTAATATAAAGGAAAACATCCTAGTTACATTCAAAAACTTTCAAAAGTGGAATAGGCTTGCTGTTGACCAGTGATTTCCTGTATAGCAGAAGTCATAGAGCCAGTTCTAGAGATAGAAGAGACTTCATAGACCAACATTCCAACTTCCTTGTTTTACAGATGAGGAAACCAAGCCTTCAGGAGATTAATTGGCTTGGCCAACATCTTCAAGCAGAGGACAAATGTTTTCCTGTCGGGGCGTGGTAAAACAGAATTCTTGCAAAGGTCTGAATTAGTCCACAGGAAGTATGGAGTAATAGAAAAGGTTTGAAATTTGGAGTCATAGAACTTGGGTCTCTATCCAGATTCTACTTATTACCAGCATGAATGGTATAGAATACCTCACATCATTAAAGCATTAATTTTCTCACCTGTAAAATGAGGAGGTTGGACTACATGAGATGGCTAGATAGCACTGTCGTTAAATTGCTGGGTTTGGAATTGGAAGAACCTGAGTTGCATGACTTTTAGTCACAAACTAAGTATGACACTTAGCTTTATTCAGCCCAGGTTCCCCAAATGTTCACAGGATTGGACTCAGTGGCCTGTAAGATCCCTTTCAATTCTGAGTTTGTGATCCTATCATTCTATGATCTCTAAGGTTCATAAAGCCTATGATTTTATTGCTAAAACAAGGGTTCTTCTAAATCTTGGATACTGTGTTTCTTTAATATGTCTAGTTGGAACTCAAATCCAGTTCTTCTCACTCTAAATCTACTGCTTTTCCAGAGAACCTAATCTCTAAATAATCAGACTGTAGTATTCAAGGACATTGGTTGTAGGATGGGGAAAGATAATCTCAGCAACATGCTATGTATTAGTAATCTTGAAATAAGTCTGAGTTTGAAAAGTCTCTTTACAACAAAATTAGATACAAAATGTGTTTTCACACAAGAGTTTCAGCATGGAACATCTATCCATCTCTGATTTCTTTACCAAGATTTTCACTTCTTCATACAGAGCACTGGGACCTGTGGTATTGGAAGAAAAATGTAGGGAATCTACTATGGTGAAATGATGGTGAAAATATTTTCTTACCAAAAAAATGTAAACCATACATTTCCTATCTATACGAAACAACACAGTTTCACTCTTACCTATTAACTTTGCTTCCTTAGATCTCTAGGCAAGTTTTCTATAAACTTGTTCCCCTCCTTTGCTTCTTGATGGTTTACCAAGTGATACTATTCAAAAGCTTACTCTAAAACAGAAAATAGAGAATCTAAAAACAAAGATACACAGTAGTCTAATATATAGCAAAACAAAGAACATAAACTACTAGAGGGAGGAACACTTTAATTGATAAAATCTGCTGAGAAAAATATTCTGGTAATAAATAACATTAGACTAGCATGCAAACCATAAACCAAAATAATTTTAAAGGGATAATTTATCTAAATATAAGAATTCACATCACAAAAATGTTAGCAGACTATGAAAAGTTATATCTTTCATAAATAATGATGGATAGTGGAAACATTCATATCCAGACATGGGATAAAAGATATTTATAAAAGATAAGCTGGATGATCTTCTTAACATAAAATTTAAAAGCTTATTCTCAAATAAAAATATTGTAGCTAGAATTACAAGAAAAAATGTAGCCTGGAATAAGAATTTTACATTAATCAAATTTATACATGTAAAATCAAATTAATGCAAATCTATGGAATTAAGGGCCATTCTTCAAAGGGAAGTGGTTGTAGGATATAAACAAATAATTTCCAATAGAATAAATGAAAACATTTGAAAAAAATTTTAAATGCTAGTAATTGGGAAAATGTAAACTAAAATAACTTAGTTACATCACAAATTCTAGAAGATCTCATCAACCTTAGTTTTTAACCTTGTCTCTTCTGCCCTCCTGACTAGAGGATGGAGACATGAATTCCTAAAACTCAGGAGGAATCTTAGCTCAGACATCTCTTTTTTCATCTGGCTGTACTACTTGGGAACTGTTCTGACTTCTCTACCACTCCCCTTTGTCAGGTCCTTCTCCCCTGCCACTTTCAGTTTCCCTTTTTGTATTGCCTTCACTCATTATATTGTAAGCTCCTTGAGATAAGGGATTGCTTTTTTTAATATTTTAACCCCAGCTCAGAGCACATTTCTAGAATATAGTACGTGCCTAAAAAATGTTTATTGAGTATTGATGCTCACTAATTTGGCAGGGAGGGAAAAAAGCTCATTTTTGAAGTACCTCAAAGAAGACCAATTCTAAGACACTTCTAGTAGATCTGTAAATTTATTTAATCATTTTGGAAAACAATAAAGCATTATGTAAAAAAGATTACTAAATTTTTTATGCCCTTTGATTCAAAGATTGCCCCTACTGGGACTAAAACCCAAGGACATTATTGCAGCAAGAAAACAATAGTACAGAAATAGCTATATTCATATTATTTATGGTAATAAAAAGCTGGAAACAACATGTATACAAATCAATTGAGGAATGACTGACCAAATTTTGGATTATAACTATAATGGAGGTGACAAATATGAAGGACAAAGAAACATAGGAAGATTTGTATAAAATAGAGCAAAGAAAACAGTAAAAGAATAAACAGCACAGTGACTACAACTTTTGTAAATGGAAAATAAAATTAAGATAAAACACTAAGGACAATACTATCAAAGCCCAAGAATACAGCTCTTCTGTCAACAATGGATAAACTATTGGGTAGAAAATAGTAGGTATAATCAGTTACAATCACAATATTAAATGATTTTGCTTAACTGTTTAACAGGAAGCTATATATTCCATGGTTATGTCTGATTAGATGTTTTAAGTGTCTGTTATATCAAAACAAAAATGCATCAATGCCTTTTAATTTTAAAAAGTAGCAATTCCCTTACAGCAAATTCTTTCACAGCATGCAATTTTTACATAACAAATTACCAAAGTATCAAATATAGGACTATATATATATTACCATACTCCTTCCCATAGTTGCTATCTATCACAGTTATCTTACCTATTGCAGTCAGGAAGAAAATGTGAAGTAAATGAATGAAACTTTCATATATCAAAATAGGCAACTTTTTTTGTTGTTCAGTCATTTTCATTCATATCAGACTCTTTATGCCTCCCATGTGGGATTTCTTGACAAAGATACTAGAATGGTTTGCCATTTTTTTCTCTAACTCATTTTACAGAGTCACTCAGCTAGTAAGCATCTGAATTCAGATTTAAACTCAGGAAGATGAGTCTTCCTGATTCCAGGACTAGTGTTCTCTCCATTGCACCAACTACCTGACTCAATTAATTAGAATTTATTATAATGGAATTTTATCTGCAATATTTTTCTTGTTATTTAAAGTTCCCAATAGGCTAGCTGTGATGAGGATACTGTCCTTATGGGACTTAAAGGGAGGCAGAATAGATATCTCTAGCCTCTTCTTCCCCCTCCTTTTTTCAAGGAAGTGTTTTATTTCTGCCAGGAGCAAAAGCAAGAAGTTGAGGCTCAAGCCATTCCACAATTCTCAGAAAGATGGGGTACCAGGCTAGAAATATATCTATTTGCTCCCTTAAATATTATTAATCTAAGGCATATTATCAAGTTCAGTCTAATTTCTGATCATTTTGTCTTTGGGGGAGGCTTGACTTCTTTTCCACCTACTTCCAGTTCAACAGTGAATACACATAGTGAATAGCAAAGAAGCCCATTTATCCAAATCATAGCAAAAGAGAAATCAGAGAATGTATACATAGGAGAATAAACCCCAGATAATACAGACTGAAGAAGTTTTCCCTTTGGGAGTGAGATAACTCACTCAAAAAAGAGAATCTTAGATCTCACCCATGGGGAAAATTCCCAAAGTCTCCACTATTGCAATCTGGGAATAGGGGCATGAGGGAGATTGCCCCAGTCTTTCATATCTTCCCAAAGTCTTTTCTTTCAGCAAACTGAAATGGATTTGGCCTCCTCCATTCTCTCTTCAAATGATGGGACACTTGAAGACTCAAAGCTTAAGGAGTCCCAAAGGGATCTGGTCCCAAAGAATCCAGAAGAGGGACTCATGAAGGTTGTAGCTCTCTTCCCCCTCCAACTCTGTCCTACTTCTTACACAGGACAAGGCATCTCAATGGGAGCATCTCAAACCAGTGGACATGGGTTACACATGCAAAATAGATTAACACAGTGGCTATATCTGAGAACTCATATCTGCTCAGTCCATCCAAACTCTTCTAAGAAGTAGAAAGTATGTTTCATCATCAGTCTTTTGAAACTATGATCAGGCATTTCTGATCAGAGTTCCAAGGTTTTTCAGAGCTGTTTCTGGTCACAGTATTATTATGGGCATCATGCTAATTGCTATTGATAAAAGTCTTTTTAAAAAGATAATAAAGGGGCCTCTAGTAGCCTAAAAGAAGCAGTAGAGAAGCTACTAGTGGGAAGTAGCAGAGATCTCAATAGAACTGCATTTATAACTTAAAAGAGCCTATTGACCTATAGTCCTATAACACTATTTCAGAAATCACTCTATCATTCCCTTTTATAAATCACTATGGTACTTTAACAGAAGGGTAGCACAAACTTCATTTAAAAATTTTAAAAACCTGGAATAACCACAAGAATTCAAAAGAATTTTTAAGCTACTACAAAAACATTAAATTCTGGTCATACTAAGAGTTAAAACAAGGAGTTTCTACTAAGAATATTTCCATAATGACCTGGTCACATCATGCATAGTTAGGTATTTTATTTTCTTAAGATAAAATTTCTCTTGCAAAGAAAAAGAAACAGTAACACTACATTTGTTTGTTTGTTTATAATGGAAAAACTGTAGGAGAAAACTAATGATGATAATACCAGCCTTTTGGACAAAAATAAAATTAGATTATTGGATATTTGTGTCTATGCATCTATGTAAAAAGTCCATCCCATGCAGCATGCAAAGAGTTGCTCCTAGTTCATCATGTGGGATAGTTCACTGATTTTTTAAAAATTGAGCATTTTGAGTATCACACAATCTTTAAATTTTTCTAGCTGCCATTTATTACTCAGTGCTGAAGCACTTGGGCACTTAGGGAATGATATAGCAATCCTCTAATTGACCACTGAGCAAGAGCTGATGATTCTACAGACTTTTAAAAGGGAGTGATCTATCCTCCTTTCCTGCTTATAGCTTGTGTCACATCTATTGAAACCCATTCCTGTAGGGGCTGGGAGAAAAAAATCCCTAGAAGTCTTTTCTTCTTTTTTTAAAAAAAAAATGTCTTTAAAAAGACCTAGAAGAAATGTCAAAACATGGAAGGTAGAGATTTGAGTAGGCAAACAGAGCCTAGGTCTGAAACTTCTTTTTTTTGCTTTTATTTGTTCTTTCCTAAGTCTAAGTGATTAAATAACAATGTTAAGATACATATGCCCAGGCTTAAAAACAATCTTGAGTTTGAGAGGCTTGAAGATTTCGAGTTCTCAGTTGATGCCGTCTATACTTTAATTGAAGTATCTGACAACTCATCCAGTACACTTGGAGTTGATGATCATAGGCCAATGGATAAGTTCAAATCCTGGACAGGCTAGCCAAAGTACATCAGCTCTGAGGCATGTAATATAGAGCCGAGGTAAAATTTCTATTCAGCAGTCTCACAAACTGCTCTGCATTCTGATATTTTAGATTCAAGATTCTGGAAAAGTGTAATAGTAGTTATAAGTAATTGATTGATTATCTTGTCAATGCACAATTATAAAAGCCTTGTATTAAATATGCCTTTTGTGTAAAGGAATAAATGTCTGTCCCTTACCTAATTTATACTTTTATTAAATTCATTTCTTACTCTTCCTACTTTGGGGATACTCCAACATTAGCAAAACCTAAATTTTAAATCATTTTTCCTGAGGTAGGTAGTGGATGAGATACAATGAGTAAGTATAAGTAAGTATAAGAAAAGAAATCCTCCTCATCCTCTAGGGAGTCACTGAATTCATGGGTCTAAAGTAAAGAGATCCCTTAGTAGAAAAAGAAGAAAGTATACTGCCCTATCCCTCTGAGATCAGCAATAGATTCTAATTGTTATATATAACAACCATAACCTTCCTGACCTTAAACATGACTCTATACACCAAGCTGCTACTGATCTATATTGAGAAGTATATCAGAATTGAAGACTGAAAAATTCCCTATGTGGTAATATGTTTCATAACAATGGTCTTCGGTCAGCATCCTATTCATATAGAAGCTGCTACATGCAGAAATTCATTGTGTCATATGTGTATAGTTAAAGGACATGTTTACAGAAAATAATGAGAAGAATTATTTATGCCTTTATCTGTTTGCAGATTAAATGATTTCTGGCTGCTGTTTCTCTTTTCCTTTAAGAAGAAACTGAAGCTCAGTAAGATGAAATGACATTCAGGAAGTCTCTCAACTTCCAAACCAATGATATATATACCACACCAGGAAATGTCATAAAGCTAAACTAACCTGCATAATATCCAGTATTTCTCTTTGATATCATGCCATGCTCCTTCTCATATGATAATCTCTGTAAAATTTACTCTCATCATAAAATTTTCCTAAATATTGGAGGCAAAAATCAATTTGGGAAAGGAGGAGAGGAGAAGGAAAAAAGGAAAGGGGGAAAGAAAAGGAAGAAGAAGAAGGAAAAGGAAGAAAAGAAGAAGGAAGGAGAAGGAGGAAGAAAAAGAAGAAAGAAGAGGAAGAAGGAAGAAAAAAGAAGGAAAAGAAGAAGGAAGAAAAAGAACAAGAGGGAAGAAGAATAAGGAAGAAGAAGAAGGAAGAAAAGAAGAAAAAAGAAGAAAAGGAGAAGGAAGAAAAAGAAGGAAGAACAAGAAGGAAAAAAAAGGAAGAAGAAGAAGAAGGAAGAAGTAATAGTAGTAGTAGTGGAGGAGGAAGAGAAGAAAGGGGAAGAGTATTTAGAAGGATATATTTTCAAATGTAACACTTTATTTAGTGCCTATTATGCCACTTCTTGGTCATCTTCATTCTATTTATCCTACTCCTTGCTTCTTACCTTCTCCTATTCCATCTCTAAAAATAATAATCAAATTGTGTTATTCTTGGAAAAGATAAATTGATCAATTGTTCTTTGATTCCAAACACCATTCTCTGACTTCCCAGTCTGAAACATTCCTCCTTAACCACTACTCCTTTTCTTTTAAAATATCAGCTCTTTATGTCCAAAGGGCTATAAAATTGTACATACCCTTTGATGCAGCAATACCACTAGTAGTTCTACATCCCAAAGAGAATTTTTTAAGGAAAAAGACTATTTGTACAAAAATATTTATAACAGATCTTCTTGTGGTATCTAAGAAATGGACATTGAGAAGATATCTATTAATTGGGAAATGGCTAAATAAACTGTGGAACATGAATGTGATGGAATATTATAATGCAATCAGAAATGACAAGCAGGATGATTTCAGAAAAGCCTAGAAAGACATACGAACTGTTGCAAACTGAAATGAGCAGGACCAGAACATTGTACATAATAACAGCTATGTCATATAATGAAGAATTGTGAATGACTTAGCTATTTCAGCAATATGATACAAGATGGATGAAACGTTCTATTTACCTGCAGAGAAAGAACTGATATGGTCTAAATACAGACAGTCTTCTTTAACATATTCAATACATAGTTTTATCTCTTCCTCCCTTCCTCCTTCCTTCCTTCCTCCTTTTTCTTCCTTTCGTCCTTCCTTCCTTTCTTCTTGTTTTAATCTTCTTGTACAAAATGATTAGGAGAGAAATGTTTTACATGATGGGAAAAATGAAGCAGGGAGTGATAGAATCTGCAGCTCAAAACTTAAAAAAAAGTGTAAAAATTGTTTTAATATCTAATTGGGGGGGGGAATAACATTATTTTAAAAATGAAAAGGGGAGATACTGTCTTACTTATTTGAACTTGTAACCCAAGACCTAGAATAGTACCTAACACATAGTAAGTTCTTAATAAATACTCCCTTTTACTTACTTCATAATGCTTTGTAAGATCACTTTGTAAGCCTAAAGCACTATAATAATTATTAATATTGCCATATGAAAGATCCTACGCTAGAAGCTAGATATAAATAACTAGATGTAACAAAGAACAAGCCCTTCAAAATACTCAAAATCAAAAGCAATAGTAAAGCTATGCATACATGTAATGATGATTTTTGAAAAGGGCAAAATCATACAAATATATAACAATACATTGTCACATCTGACTCAATGAAGAAATCTTCAATATTTTTGCCATTAACTGGGTAGGTTGGGGGGGGGATGGAAAAAGAATCTCTATCCTAGTGAAGAAAGAATTACTTCTTCATGCTAATTCTCAACTTTAACTGCTCCATAATAAGCATTTTTGTTTAATTACTGATAATGACCTTTACCCAGATAGACCTCAATTATATCCTAAATGGTTCCCAGTCATCTGATCTCTGTATCTCTCTAAGTAGGACTGGAACTCTTTTTATTTTTTATCTCCTCTAAAAACAGGTAAGGTGCTTTGCATATAATAGGAGCTTGATAAATGTTTATACAACTGAAAGGTTGGTGAATTATTTTTTTTAATGATGAATAAGCGTTGTTTGAATAAACTGAGTTGATATCTAAATTCTGTCTACAGGAAATAAGAAAGAATTCTGAGGCTAGAGAAGGGAAATTGTTGCAATGCCTCTTTAATTGGAAAGATTATGTCCCCATGCATAGATGAACTAAGAAGTTTTGTTTTGATGTATACAGAAGAAATTATCCGGGAGGCCTCCCTTGGAGATGCAAGTCTTAAAAAAGCTTTATAAACTACTAACTGAATAGGAGGCCAATTTATCCAGAAGAAAGGTCAAGCTGCTAAATAAGACCCTCAAAGCCCTCAAACCTTGCTGAAGCAATCAGACCCAGACTCTCAAAAAGTTAGACCTGTCTCCCTAGGATCCCAAAGGAACACACCACATTCTAGCCTCTGCATTTTTCTTCCTCCTATTGTTTTCTTTCATTTGCAAGCCTTCCTGCTTTGCTCCACTTAATCAAGGCCCATCCATTTTCCTTCAAGTCTTATTTCCTCCATGAAACCATCCCTAACTTTAGGATCCTACAATTCAAAGCTGGATGGGATCCTTATATCTCATCCAAGTTCAGGGGCCTTTAAGCCTTTATTGTGTTCTGGACCCCAGTGGCAGTCTGGTGAAGCTTGTGGATTCCTTCTCAGACTAACATTTTAAGTCTGTAAAATAAAACAAAATAATAATAGTTATCATAATAAGCAGATATTTAATAGCCATGTGACTCTGAGAAATCAATTAATCATGTTTGCCTCAGTTTCCTCATCTGTAAAATGAGCTGGAGAAAGAAATGGCAAATCACTCCACAATCTTTGCCAAGAAAAACCATATATGGGGGTGATAAAGAGTTGAACACAGTTGAAACAAGTGATTAATAAATCTTAAAACTGCACTAAGACATTTGGGATATCCTGTATATAAAAGCTAGTGCTAATAGCTAGCCTTGATACAACACTTTGAGTGTGTGTGTGTGTGTGTGTGTGTGTGTGTGTGTGTGTGTGTGTATTGCAATTGGGGAAAGATGCAGGGAGCAGGTCAAGGCACTTTTTCCTTGGGTTTTTTTTTATTTTATTTTAAAAAGAAACTTTTTAAGCAGAACTTTCCCTCTCCTTTAAATAAAAACTGACCCTTGTAACAAATAAGTTCCAAATCAAGTATATAGATTGATCTTGACTGAAAATCATTCATTCTATACATATAGTCTATCACATCTCTACCAAGGGGAAAGATGCTTGCAATAAAATGTAAGTGATAATAGCATCTACCTCATAAGATCACTGTGGGGATGAAATAAGACGTTTAAAGCACTTTGTAAACCTTAAATTGCTATATAAATGTTAGCTATTGATATTATTGTGAACCATTCCTTCATTATTGGACATTTATATTGTTTCCAGGTTTTTTCTATAACAAAAAGGATGCTAAAAAATATTTCCAAGAAATTGTCAGAGATTTGCTTTTTTAATTAAGAATTTTTTTTGCTTTTATTATTAATGAAGTTAAGTATTTTTTCAAACATTTATTAGCAATTTACTTCCTCTTTTATAAAACATACATTCATATAATTTTTCTATTTTTCCATTGGAAACTGAGAAGTACCTTGTATTGTTTTTAATGGCTATTCATACATCTTAGATTTGGGTTTTTGTTGTTTTTTGTTTTAGCTAATATATTCACTTTTTTGCACAATCTGTTATTTTTTATATTGGTTATATTTTTATTATTTTTAATTTTTTTCTATGTTGTTCCTAATAATTTTATTTCTTTGTTGACTAAAAATAGTCAATAGAGGGAACTCTCTCCAGAACTATGGTAAATAGAAATTCTATTTTTCTGATACCTTTTCCAGCAACTAGAAAGTAGAAGCCCATTGCCATATGAGATCTCTAAGTTTGAATCTACCTTCATAGAGGCCAGCGTAAGAAATTATGTTAGTGACTTTGGCTGGGAGGAGGGATGGAGTCTGCCTGAGTCACTGGGATTAACTGTCAATCATGGTAAACACTAGGGGAAGGGAGATTTACAAGCTTTTTTACTTCTACTCTAACCTCTCTGGCTATGCTGAGAGAATAATCTGGGGAATGACATCCTAGGAAGTTAAGAATTAGAATAGTACCTCACCCTTCCTTTTCTCTATTTAGGGAAAATCAGAATATGGAATCTTTCCTGTCTCACTCCATCCCATTCCAGGGAATTTCATCATACTTAAGTGGTATTAATTTTGATGCCCCTTTCCAAGAAATGCTGTTCTTACTCTTTTTTTCCTTTCCCTTTCTGGGATACCCTAGGATCTATTCCTTAGGAATATGTATTTTTCATGGAGTCAGTGTGATACAATGAGGAATATTCTGCAACCCCTGTCTGAGAAGTCCAATGCTGATCTTTGCCTTTTACTTTTCTCTTATCCCTTTTTGTCATACCATCCTTTCACTTCAACCTATGACCTTCTGTTTAGATTTCTCAGATACTTTCTGGGGGTTCCAATCACTTTATCTCCTCTAGTGAGATTTGATACTAAAATTTGCAGTCCCTTATCATAGAAGTTGATCTCTTGAAGTCCTACAGCAAAGTTCATTGTAAGTCAATGGTTTCACACCCTCTCCATTTAGTGGGATCATTTTTTTGATAATGCCAAATTGTTTTCTTTCTCCTAGATTTACCCAATTTGTACTCCTCTGTCTATGATATGATCCAATATTGGTCCATTCATACTCTCATTACTCCCCCAAACAATAAGATATTGAAAATCCAGTATTTATCTAGCATCCATTGTCTTCTTTCAACTGATAAAGTACATCTCTATTATTCCATCATCCATAATATTGATTTACCAATGAAAGAATACATTTTCCCCAGTAAAATTCTAATTGGCTATTTCCATCTACTCTATTATTGATTTTTCTTATCATATCCTTAATGCCATTATTTTTGTTAATCTATGGATTCTCTGTGACTTCTCAATGTCTTTCACATAATGTGGAAGATTTTTCTTTTTTTAATTAATAAAGTAAAACAAAATAATTCCCTACACCTCACAATTATGGCCCTATTACATGAAAAAAAATTCATTTTTGAATCTTTCAATAATAGCTAAAAGTATTTAAATGGAGGGAGTCAGTTTCAGACTGAGCATTATAATTGAGGGGGAAGACTAATCTAGCTTGTATTTATGTCATCAGCATCTAGTACAATACCTGACACATGGTAAGGCACTTAATATAAACTCTATAATCTATCTCTTTATCATCCAACATTCCTACTCAATCTGTCTATAACCTAACTAACCTTCAAAATGTAAGAGAAATAATAATTGGATTATTAAAGGGCAAAGCTGTTACAGAGGAAGTAAAGTTCACAGAGTGAGTGAAATTTGGTAGAGAAGTTAACATGGCAAGTCCCCTGGAAATCTGTGAGAAGGAGTGCACAAACAAGAAAGTGGGCCTCAGGAATAAGAATACAATTGACAAGGAAATAGGGAAGGAATTGTGGGAATGATTTGAGTCTGAAGTAAAGTGAGTATGGCTGGTTTTGGGGAGTGTCAACTGATATTTCTTCTTTGGAATATTCCTTTCACTTCTTTCTACCATAGAGTTGATTGGGGATTGGTTGTTCTTGCAATTAAAAGGGTTTTGTTTGTTTGTTTTTTCTTGTTGCCTGTAAAATTTATTGTTTGATGCTATAGTTCTGAGGTTTGACTTCAATATTTCTGAATGCGTGAGACTTGGGTTTCTTATGGTTCATCTTCTCATTCTATACTTTATTATATGATTCCACAAGTTCTGTGCAATTTTTCCATATGATGGCCTAATGTATAGTATTTAAATTTTCTTTTCATCATGTTTTTCTGGATGACCTAACAATCCTTAGTTTAGGGGCAGCTAGGTGGTGCAGTGGATAGAGCACCAGCCCTGAAGTCAGGAGGACCTGAGTTCAAATCTGAGCTCAGACACTTAACACTTCCTAGCTGTGTGACCCTAAGCAAGTTACTTAACCCCAATTGCCTCAGCAAAAAAAAAAAAAAAAATCCTTAGCTTATCTCCAGCATATCTTCAGTTTTAATATTCATGTTTGGCAGAGATCTTATACATTCTTCAAATTTGGGATTGGGAATTTCTTTTTACTTTGCTTCATACAATTTTTCTATCTGCCTGCTTTCAAATTTTCATATTCTAATTTTTTGTTCTCTTTTTTAGATAAATGTATTATTATAAAGCATGTTTCTATCATATTTAAAATTTTCTAGTCTTTGATTAGACTTGATGATTTCTTAGGAGTTCCAAAGTCTTAAGTCTAATTTCTAACCTTATCTCTTTGACATTTTCACTTAATTCTTTGATTGTTCTTCTAAATAATTCTGTAGGGTGTTAGTTATTACATTGTTGTTACATTGGTCCTTAGAAAAAATTTTTTGTAATCTTCAACTTCTGGAAATTTTGAGTTGATTTCCTTAGGACATGGTATAATACAGTAAGTTAGTAGAAAATGTGAAGGACTGGAAACTGGAGAATCTGGGTTCAAATCTGGCTCCATCAACTTTCTACCTGTCTTTTTTTTTTTGTCACTTCTGTCACTTACTTCAGTCACTTTATTTTCTATAGCTCACAGTTTCATAACATGTAAAATAAAGGATTGATACAAAGGGTCTCTTCCATCTCTAAATCTATAACCCTGTGATGCTTGGTTACAAAATATTTCTTTGTTGAGATGTCTCTTTTCTTTAAGTGTCTGCTCATTTCTCCTCAGTAAACTTTTGTCTGTTTTTATCATTTGTTCAATTAGTTTTTCTATGGTAGTCTTACAATTAATATGCTTTTTTCTGCCAATCCTTTTCCTCCTGAGGCCCAATGCTATGGTGCCCCTTCTCCAACATTTGCTTTATGTTCTGCTTTCTCAGATCATAACTATGTTCTTCATACACAGAGGGTGACCAGTGGGAGCACTGAAGAGAGATTTCCAAAAGCCTCCGTAGTTGGGGCCCTTCAAGAAGTAGTGCTACCCTGCACTGGTCCAAGACAGAGCTAAGAGAGAAGGGAGAGCCAGATGAGGAAGGGCCAGAGTGGAGAATTTGTTATTTTATTCACAAGGTAAAAATGATCTTGGACATGCTTTTCACTATTCCTCTCTCCATCAACAATTATATATATATATATGTATACATATATATGTATGTATGTATTTTTATATATGCATATATATGTTTAAATCTTAATCTTAAATAGTTAGAAGGTGGGATGTATTTTAATCTGAATTTATGATATTATTCATTATTTAAAGATTCTTGGTAAAATTTCTAATGGAAATCAGCAATGTTTCTGCAACTTCTAGTCTTAGAAAATCATGTAGAGAACCACATGAGTGTGATTTACCCATAGTCCCAGAATTAGTTTGTGTTGGGGATAGAATTTAATCCAAGATTTTCCTAACTCTACGGTCACTTCTCTATCCATTATACCATGAATGCCTTCACAATTATGTTATTTGAGACTTTTATATATTTTGCACAGTTTTCTCATTTTTTCCTATGTTGTTTGTAGGAATTCTAATGATATGCTGTTTATTTGTTTTGTTTTGTTTTGAAACATAATCTTTTTTTCTTTCTGGACACTTGGAGAATTTTAGCTTTGAAATTGTAATTGTGAAGTTCAACAATTAAATGCCCCTACAAAATCAGTTCAAATTTCACTATGACAAAGTCCAGTATGTTCTTTCTCCTGTGGAATAAAGCCTACTCTTGAACAGTCTCAAAATTTTTCTCTAGTTTAGTCTTTAAATAGTGTCTAGTTAATGTTTTCCTTATGTTTTCTAGAGTGCTAATTAATTTAGTATTTTCACCTCTTTCTGTCTCCCAAAGCTATGAGGATCACACACTACATTTAGAGCTGGAATGTAAAATCATCTAGCCCAACCTCTTCATCTTAAAAATGAATAAAGTGAGGCCCAGGGGGTGTCTAAATGATGTGTCCCAAGCTCACAAAACTAGCACACAAAGTTACTTTTAAAGTTTTGACACATCTTGAATTTGTTCTTCAATTTTCTTCTTAACTTCATTTTGTAACTTGCTTCTACAATTGATCTAATTTTTAGATACTATTTTACAATTCCCTAATTGTTTTCACCTTTTTAAATTTGAGTCCTTTAATTCCTCAATATATTCATTATTCAATTTAACTTGATATTTCTTCTTCCTTTTTTCCTATCCATCAATGTTTAAACTTACCTTCTTGAAAAAAAAAAGTTTCTTTCTTTGCTCTTTTAATAGAATTCGCTTATTATATCACAGTAAAAAGCTATTCCTTTTTTTCTGTTCAGGGATTGGATAATATTTTAATAGCTGAAGAGACTGATGATGGAGTAGGGAAGGGGATATGAGAAGTCTCAGTCTTTTCATTAGAATGGAAGTTGCAGCTATAAGGATCTCAAAGAATTTAAGCCTCTGAATAAGGGCTTAGAAATATGGGTGCTGAATATGGACAGTCAACCTAGCTGATCAGTCTCTAGTTCCTAATGCTATGGGAGTATAAGATTGTTGTTACTAAAGGTTGAAGCTCTAATAGTCAATTCAGGTAAACTGCCATTCTGAAACTGAGATATTGGGTATTGTATTTGGTAATTGTAGGAATCTAGAATTATGATGGTAGGTAAATATCACAATTATTGCTGGAGTCTGAAACTTGGCAGTTATATGGCTGGCCTAGTGACTGCTGGAATCTGACACCATAATGACATTTAATTGGTCTATCAAAGTATTAGTACATATATCATCTCATTAAATTTTCATAACAATCCAGTGAGGCAAATAGGGCAGGAATTATTCTCTCCTCTATCCTTTCTTCTACTTTAAAGATGGGAAACTGAGATTCAGTGCATTTTAAAACAGTTGCACAAAATTAGAAAACTTTTTAAATAGTAATAAAGCAAGTAGTAGAACTTGGGTTTCCTAATTCCTATCAAATACATTTTCCACTCTTCTTTACTATATCTCACTAAAAATGTGATTGTTTACTATATTGTTATTACTATTAACATCTTCTATAAATATAAATATCTAGCATAAAGATTTGTAACTTGAAGATTCTAGAATCCTAAAGTAGAGAATGAACTCTGAAGTCTGTCTTATTTACTGGTCTCCAATTTAGATTTAGTTTTACATGTTTATAACAGAAGAACAAAGAACAAAAAATAGGATATGACCAGAGATTGGAGACTTCAACTTTCAATTTATTTTGAAAAACATTCATTCAAGTCCTAGACACACACACACACACACACACACACACACACACACACACAC
>JAJPUD010003516.1:156988-171328 GCA_023553655.1 Myrmecobius fasciatus
TAAAGGCTTTCAGCCTGGACATAAATTTCTCTTCCTATACTTGATACAAATTATGATTAATAATAGTCCTCATTCTCTTAATAAAATAATCAATACATTAATGACTTTTAATCTTCTTTATTATAGCTAAAATTGTTACCACTCAAACCATTATCTGTAGATCTCAAATCAGATTAAATGATTAACTTAGAATGCTACAGATTTTTGACAAAAGCCTAATCTCTAGATTTGGTCAATGAACATTTGAGGATTTTAAAATTAGGGAAGCATAGAACTTGAATGGACTGAAATCCTTAGGGATTATAAAAAAGAGTTCCCCAATATTCTCAGAATTATTGTGGCTTCTTTTTTGCAATATGAAGCATAGGAATAAATTAATGAAATTGGAATCTAAAAATGATAGACTCTCCACATTAAGCTGTGGCAACATCCCAGAATTCATATTCTATCTTCATTGGATCACTTGAACAATAAAAACGATGCAGTTTACTTTCCTCAGGCTCAGAATAAAGTTCATATCAAACAGAGGCGGACATATTGTGCCATATGGTCATTGATATAAAACTCGTGTGGCCCCTTTTGTAGCTGAACCTTATCAAAATAATTGACCCTTCTGGATGAAAAAAGCTCTGGACCCAGATTGAAGAGATCAACATTCATATGATATATTATGTAGAAGGTTAGATTGATAATCAATTCTGACTTTTCTTTTCAGGCACTGTGTAACTTTAAGTATGATGCTTCCCTTCTCTGGCCTTATTGTCCCTTCTACTTACAGCCAGTTTTGTTTTTGGGTTGTTTTTTTTAATATAGGGATTGGACTATATGATCTTTTAGTTTTATTCCATTTCTATGCTTTTATAATATCTATTTTGTCATTCAACAAATGATAACAAAACACAAATGATCATTTTGGATTAAAGATTTGATTTTCTCTTCATCCATCCCCCACCATTTCTTTGAGATGGCAACAAAGAAGGAAATAATCTTCTTCTATGTCAAGCAGCATCAATCCTTCCATCTGGACTTGATTCAGTGGCTTGAAATTAGGTCCTAAAATTGTACCCCATAGATTTGTGCTTAACTCTATGCTTTGAAAATTATTGTTGTTTTTTAAATTAATTATAGTGATAAAGTTATCTATGGTCTACTTCTATTTGCAAACCAAGGTACCTTATAGGATGACAGAATAGAGCTAGACACTAAAGAAATATTAATCATCTTTTTTAAATGGATTGAGTCTATGAATATGAAATCAAACAAATAAATGTGTTGCTTAACATTTAGGCTCAAGATATTCACAAGATTGTGGATGCATGTTACGATGAAACTTTGTTTGAAACATAGTAATAGGGTTTTTAGTAGCCTACAAAGTCAATATACCAACAGCATGGCAGCTACAAAAGCAAAAGGAATCTTAAATTGCATTAAGAGAAAATTATCAATCTCAACAATTTAGGAAGCCCCAAAGCCTACCTAGTCTAATACTTTGGTTTTTGAAATGAAAAAAACTGAGGTAATCATCCCATTGTACTATACACTACTCAGTATTGCGCTCAGTTCTGTGGACTATGTTTTTAAAAGTAAGTTTGATGATTGTTTCTATTAAGATGGTCACCTGAACAGAGGCTGGCTGCAGCTCCCATGTAACTACCTCAACAAAATTTTAATGTTTGCACCAAATCAGATAATTTTTAAAATCTTATAAAAACCACAAGAAGTGACATCTTATACCCCAGAACTTTACAAAAAATCAGACAAAAATCCATAGAAAATAGGAAAAAGAGTCCTTTCAGCAAAGATGGCTGGATCAGAAACAAATCATGTATCATTTAAAGAATAATATCTTCCATGAGAAAGCCTCAGGATAAATATAAAGCTCAAGGACAGGAACCTTGGAAGCCCTGAGTAAGTGGCAGCACTCAGACCTGGACAACTCAGAATCAGAGGTCCCTAGCACTATGTGCTGAGACACAAGAGAGGAAATTGAAGATCCAGAGCTCAGAACCTCTGAAAAAACCTAAGAGGAAATAAGCCTGCAACATGGAAATCAGTAGATTCCTGGAGATCCAAACCAAGATTATGTAGGTCCTGTCATTTCACTTTAAAGCACAGTGGGATCCAGCATAAGGTCCCTATAAAGAACTAGATGAGAAAAAAAAAATTTAAGCACCAAGCAGCATCAAAAATTACTGTAAAATTTCAAAGATTCCCAAAAAGTTGTGAATAACTTTACAATTGCAAGCAAAAACACAAAAGAAAAAAAATTAATGAAGGTCTACATAAATATCTAGAAGAAATAAAAGGAAATGTAAAAAAACGAAATAAAAGCTCTGAAGGAAAGAACTTAAAGGAGAATAAATAGAAGAGAAAGTGTAAACCTCACCTATGAAATAAAGTCTGAAAACTAGAAGACATCAAACAAATCAATGAATACAATACACACACAAACACAATTAAAAGATTAGAAAAGAAAAAGATGGTTGATATGAAAAACAATTAATTTGGAAAACATGTCAAGAAGAAATAATTTCAGAATCATTGGATTTCCTGATCACAGTGATTTTTTTAAATGACCACAAGATTTTAATAAATCAAAAAATAAAACAGTCCCAGATCTATCAGAATTGGAGAACAATAGAAAAAAAAATCTCTAATACCTCCTGAAAGAAAGCTCAAAAAGAAAAGTACAAGGAATGTTATAGCCAAAATTCAGAACTCCCAGCTTAAACAAAAAGAACAAGAAAATACTGCAAGCACCCAAAAGTTTACATTAAGACCTGGAAACTTTTTTTACTATAAAAAAGAGATCTTGAAATACAATATCACCAAAGAATTTTTAGTCTTTTTACTCTTAAAATCAAGAATAACTTACCTTATACAAAGATGAATTTCATCCTTAGTGGGAGAAGGTGCAGTATGGAGTGGGATTGAATTTCCAATGGTATAAACAACTTTTAAACATTGTTGTTAAAAAAGATCAACACAGAGTAGGAACTTTGAAACATAAGCATAAGAGCCCAGAGAAACCTAGAAAAGTAAACTTATGTGAGCAATTGGAAGGGAAGTGTATAGAAGCAGTACTAACATTCTAATAGAAGAAACAAATATTCCTTCAAAAATATCTTCAAAATATATTGAGTTCCTGGGAGCAGGAATATATTGTTCCTGTTCTGAGAGTTTTAAAATGGGAAAGAGAAGATTAAAAAAAATATGCTAGTGTTGAAAAGAGTATATAAGAGATGGACTTTACCATTTCTCATAATTGGGATGTGTGAGAAGAGCACACAAATATGAAGGGATTTAGGCAAGAGCATCAGATGAACCTATTCTTTTCTGAAATAGACAAAGAGAACAATAAAGAGAATTTAGTGTAGAAATACATCAAACTCAACAAGGAAACAAGTGAGATTAGAAAAGGAAAGAAGGCTTAAAAGAAAGGATAATACCAGAGAGGGAATAATCACAAAACAAAACAAACTTCCTTAAATTCAGGGGGAATAAAAGGGCAAAAGGAAAAGAAAAATAGAATCCAAGCAGGTACCTTCGATTGTCTCTTAGATAGCTGGGAATAATTGGCTGAACAAAATATGGTATATAAGTGACAGAATATTATTGTATCATGACAAATTTTGAAATTTTGTTTTGTTTGGTTATGTTTATCATAAAGTATTTTTCTCCTTTCTTTCTCTTTTTTTTTAATGAGGCTAGATATCACTGGAATTATCCAAAAAAAAAAAAGATGACAATTATTAGATTAGAAGAGAACAGGAGGTTGAAAAAAGGACAGAGAAGCAGGATTATTTTTTTTACATATTTGCACATAAAATGACAGATATGAAATTGATTTACTCTTTTACATAGAATTTTTTGTGTTTCTATATGTGTGTAAATGTTTTCTTTTATTGGTGCTTAAATTTTAGTTGAATCTTGAACGAGACCAGGGAAGCCAAGAGACAAGCTGAGGAGGGAGAGTATTCCAAGTTTGGAGGACAATAAATGAAAAGGCACTGAATTAGGTGATATAAGGAAAACCCAGGAAAGTCAAAGTTGCTGGATTATAGACTTTGTGGAGGAAAGTAAAATGTAAGAGATCTAAAAATATAACAAGAGGTCAGATTGTAAAGGGTTTTAAATGATAAAGTCCATTAGAATAAAAATTAAGAAAAGTGCATTACATATGCAGTGAGGAAATCCCTAATAATTTTTGAGAAAACAACCTCAATTCAATGATAATGACAAGTCAGATTATAGAAATTTAAGACCAGGGTAAGAGGAAAAGAAAGTGTAGACACTGGTTATAAATGGATTTTTAAAGGAAGTTAGCCATTAAAGAGATGAGAGATATAAGAAGATAGCAAGCAGTGATAGAACCAAATTCATTTTTTTTTCTTTTTTAAGGATGAAGACACATACAGAGGGAAGGAAACAAGCATTTATTGAGCACCTCCTATGTGACAGGTACTATGCTGTTTTATATTATCTCATTTGATCCTCACAATGACCCTGGGAGTTAGGCACTATTATTGTCCCCAAATTACAGTTGAGGTTGCTGCTGTTGTTTGTCCTTCATTCTGGAAGAGAACTATGACATCAGGGAGATGTAACCTTAATCAATGAATTCATGCAACCTCAATCAAATGCAGAAGACCTTAGCTTAAAAAAGTCATCCAGAGACAACTGAAGAAATTTAAGCAGAGCCTTAGGTGGCTTTCTTAGGGTCACACACTAGAAAGCATCTGAGACTCCAATTCAGCCTTCCTGACTCCAAGGCCAATACTCTTTTCATTGCCTTATTTAACTGCTTCTTAACACATGGTTGCATTTGTAGGCAACAAGGACATAGTCCAGAGATAGGGAGAGTTTGAGGATTAGTGAGAATGTGAATATGATAAGGAGGTCACTCTTCTGTAGAGAAGAGGTCCAGTGGGATCCCTTGTGAATATGCAAGGCTTTGTTTTGGCAAAATTTGTGAAGGAGAGATAATGGGGACAAGAGCAGCTAGGTGCCAGGCAGATGTTTAGTAGCTGTATTACTCTGGACAAGTCATTTACCTTCAATTTCCACAAATGTAAGATTATGATAGTAGACAACATTTATAAAGTGCTAATTTTGTGTCAAGAGCTGTGCTAAGTGCTTTACAAATATTATTTTATTAGATCCTCAGAACACACCCTAGAAAGTAGGTCCTATTATTATCCCCTCTTTACAGATTAGGGATCAAATGACATAATGTTAATAAAGCACTTAATATAGTGCTTGACACATAATAAGTACTTAATAAATGCTTGTTTTCTTTCTTACTAATGTGGGAACACATTCAAGTGATTGAAGAGAGGGGGAGAGGACAAGAAGTTCTCCTCTAATGACCTCAATTTTTTCAGAGAAATCTTCATCACTGAGAGTGGGAGAATGGAATGATGTGGGAAGATTTTGGAATTGAAATTTGGAATTGAAAAGCTTTATCTAAGGTCACAAAATTTTAGATGGTAAATCTAAAAGCTTTTTTCTCATTTTCATCCTCCTTGAACATTCTATATTTGGTACAGCAGAAAAAAAAAAAGGATTCAGGTTCCCATTACTACCTCTGACTTATTAATTATGTGGCCTTGGCCACACTTAGCTGTCTAGATCTCAGTTTCCTCATTTGTAAAATGAGAAGCTGGACTCAATGATTTATGAAGTCCCTTCTAGCTCTCTGAATTATGACCTTATGGTATTGCTGAGCACCTCCTAATAATAGGTCTCTCAGTCTCTTGTTTCTCTCTAGTCCATTTCATCATTTATGCATTAGACAAATTAATCTTAATGCATATGATTCTGGCCACATCACTCAATTGCTCAAAACCCTTTTATGACTCCCTAATATTTCTATAAGTAAAACAAACCCTCCTTGGCCTGGTATTTAAGACTTCCCAACATTTATCTTCTAGCTCCCTTTCCAGGACTATTTCATATAACTCCCCTTTAGAGAGCAAGGCAGTCCAGGAGATAAAGCATTATACCTGGAGTTAAGAACACTAACTGTGCTTAACAGTTGTGCGATTTTGAGCAAGTCACTTAACCTGAATCAGCCCCAATTTTCTCATCTGTAAAATGAGAATAATAATAGCATTTACCTTATAAGGTTGTTGTGAAAATCAAATGAGATCAAATATTTTGTAAGTTTTAAAGTACTATATAACTATCACCTATTACTATTATGTATGCTGTATTCTAGTCAAAGTGTGATTGATGTAAGAGAGAGACTAGGGAGGAATGTGTGTTCATGTATACATATATATGTGTGTGTATATGTAGGAATCATCTACTTACCAATGATGGTTGTACCTACGGGACCTCATGACATCACTAAGTGAGGAAGCATAAAAAGGGCCTAGGAGAACACCCACAGTTAGTGGACCTGACATGGATATAGATATAGCACAAGAGAGTGAGGTGGAGTAATCAGACTGGTAAGAGAACCAAGCAGAATAACATCATGAAAACCTAAAGAGAGAATACAGAGAGTATTATCTATAAGGCAAAAGCTGCAGAAAGTTCAAAAAGGATTTAGATTAGAAAGGGTCATTAGATATGGTAATGAAATTCATTGATCGTTTTGGAGAGAACAGTTTTAGTTGAATAATGAGGCAAGAAGCCAGCCTATATAGGGGTTAGAATCAAAAATGAAGTGAAGGTACTCATTATAGATGGTTTTAAGAGTTTAGTTGAGAATAGGAGAAATATAGGATATTAGGTAGGGACCAGGTAGGCTCTAGTAAGAATTATTTATTTTTAAGGATGGGAGAGTCTTGGGTGTGTTTGTAAGCAGCAGGGAAGGACTAAGTAAATAAGGAGAGGCTATAGATTGGAGATAGAGTAGGGGTGATTATGGGAGCAATCTGATGGAAAAGATGGAAGGGATGGGATAGGAACCAATATATACATAGGATAGTCATTGAGAAGCAGAAGGGCCACTTCTTCATTGGAAAGTGGAGTAAATGGGATAGTAGGAGAGGATGTGTGAGGCATATAAGGGGACGGGGTACAAAGGGGTCTTGGTCAAAAGCTTAATTTTTTTGGTGTAGTATTAAGTAAAGTTCTCAATTGAGAAGGTGAGAGGAGGAATGATGTGAGAGTTTTAGAACAGCTGTTCTGAAAAGTGAAATAGGGATAAATTAAGGAATAGTACTAATAGATTTGCCTTGCTGGAGTTAGTTAAAATGAGAAAGCATCAAAGTTTAATGTACCCAGTAAGCACAGTTTCATAATTTGTTTTTCAGCTTCATTAGGCAGTCTGTGAGTAGGAATGAAGTGAATGGTGGAAGTCATTCAATTTGAAATTGGGAAGCCATGATTAGTAACAGGACAAAGGAAATTAGAGAAGAGTGAAGACTGAGAAGAGGGAAGAGTATAATCAGACTAAGGTAATATCCTATAATAGTGGTGAGGGAAAGAGGGACTGAATATGGCAGATGGAGAAAGAAATAGATAACATTTCAATTGGATTATCAGCTATTTTCCAGTCTTGTCCTTCACCCTCTCTACTTTGCCATCATGTTAGCTATTTCCATTAAGGAAACACTCTTTTCTCAACTCTTCCAGTTAATACATCTCTGCTATCTAAGCCAATAAGATTTCCCAGATATGCACAGCTTTGTCCCATTCCTAACTCTAAGTGGTATTTCCCAACACAAATTTTCTTAGATAACTTTATCAGTGCCTCTCCAATGCTTTTTATCATACTTGGCTGTATTTATGTAATTAAGTTGCATCATCCCCTAGCAGAGTTGTAAGCTCCTTATGGGCAGGGACTAGCCCTGCTTTCATCTTTGTATACATGGCAGAGGATGATGCCTGGAATAGAAGAAATGCTTAATATCTGTTAAATGAAGATAATAACAGATAGCATTTACATAGGGTTTAAGGTTTGCAAAGAGTTATATATGCTATCTCATTTGATCCTCACAATAATTTAGAAGGATTCGTGCTATTATTATCTCATTTTAAAGGTGAGGAAACTAAAGCAGAGGTTAAATGACTTGCCTAAGGTCACTCAATTAATAAGTGTCTGATGCAGATTCATACTCAAGTTGACCTTGATTCCAGGCCTGGTACTTTATGCACTGGGCTACTTGAAAGTAAAAAGGGTTACTAATTGGCACCTCTTTTAAGAAGACTCCAATCTATTTAATCCACTCCACCCCCCCCCCATCATAGTATTTTGATGGTAGGAACTATATTTTTTAAAATCTCTATCCTCAGTGTCAAGCACTAGGCCTCATACTTGGTACTTAATTTTTATTAATTTAGTGAATTATATTCCACATCTTTCAAATGCAAAGGGAGACACCTTAAAGACTTAACTATAATACTTATCAATTTTTTCCAATCTTTAAAAAAAAAACAAACAATTTAATAATCTTATCAAGCTCTAGTTGTATTTCTTCACCCACTTTCCTCTCTCTATAAAATATTTGGCTTGAAACCTTAACACAAAAATTATATCCTATCATTTATTATCAAGCAAGACCATTTTCTTAAATATTCAACATCACACTGACTCCATAAGAATTTATGTGAGGACTGCCATTATGGTTAAACTCCTGAGTCAAAAGAAACAACATTCCTGAATTTTTAATTAAAATAGATTTATGCAAGGCCTCAGTCTTGCTTATTTCATGTATGTGTGCTATGTTATAATTTTAATGTGCTGATCTTTGGTTCACTTAAGAATGAGACAGGGACAAAGCAAATAAGGACCAGGGAAAAATAAATGAGAGAAGAGAGGAAAAGAGAAAAAGTTCCTTTTGATCAATTGCTCTACTTTCTGACCTGCTTTTACAGTTGAATTATTTAATTTATGTTCTAGAAAATGAAAACCCTACATACTTCTACACTCTATCCCCATTTCTCATACACTAAAGGGCACATCTGTGTGGCTAGAATAAAAAAAAAAAAAATCAAACTACCAGCTTGAAACTGCTTTAGTTTTTTTGTTTTGTTTTGTATTGTCTCTTTCATTGTTAGAAAGATTAATTTGAAAGACAATAAAGCCACTCAACCCTAAGTGAGTCTATTAACACAAAGCTAGATGTTAATGTTATTCACACATTTTGAAGATGCTTTCTAGGGAAACAGTTAATTAATTAGCTGATTAATCCATGGGAGTCAACTTCAGCAAGTAATCAGCAATCTATTTCCTTATCAGGACATACTTTTTTTTTTTTTTTTTTTGACTAGTCAGTGTGCAACCAGTTAAATTTTAAAATTTAAATTACATAAGCCTCTAAGATCAGGAAAGCTTTCCTACCGTCCAGAATAATCAGTCAATGTTTTGGAGTTCATCCAATCCAAGAGATTACCAAACTACCTTCTTTTAGCCCCTATCACCAAAATGTGATTATTCTTACTACGAGGAGATGGTAGTAAGGGATGCAGACCTTAAACAATAAATTAAATTCTGATAGTCTCAATAATAACTTGATCTAGTCAAGTAATGTCAGTCTTCTTCAGGAAAAACAAGAACTGTGCAAATAAAATGCTGATGTTTTAAAATTAAAAATATTCTTCTGAAATGCATCTAAATCTTAACAATGATTGTTCTCACCAGAACTAATTCTAAAGTCCAACAAATGATTACTCTTCTTGTATTTTTAGATAGTAGTTTCTTCTATTTCTCAAAGCTCCCATTCATACCACATGGGAGCATTCTGTACCCCCTGATTTACGAAACAAAAATCCAACATTCTCTCTTGGGGGGAGCAAGGGGAAGCTTTCCAGAAAAGTCGATCTGATCACTCTAAGGAGAGGCTGAATGGAGAACACCAGATGATACTGTGTCTAGCTTATATTTTCTTATTGTTTCTTTTTATTTCTTCTTAGGTCGTCCACTAAATACTGTAGAACTATAGTAGAAAGCAAAACTTTTTTTTTTTCAAAGTTATGTAAAAGAGGTAGGAAGGAGAGATTTCCACACTCCCAAGTGCTGCTAATGGGAAAAGTAAGGAAGACCTCACTTTCCAAAATCTGTCGGCCCCTTGGTTCTGTAAACTGACCCCAACCTCCACCTCTACTTCAAGCAAATGCATTTTACAAATTAAAAAAAATATTTTTTTGGTCTTTCCTTTCACTACTATAACGAGCACCAACCAATAACATTCACAGTGTCCTTCAACTGGGATTAAACAAAGGGGTACACTTTACATTCCTTGTGTGGAAAGTTTTTTGTGCCTTTCATTTTTCTAAAATAAAAGTTCTGTCTGTAATAGCAATACCTAAGGAAAAAGACATATTGGGAAAATGTGGTTGCAGTAAAAGAGACACATGAAAAACTCGGTAGTTCTTTCTGTGGAATATTTAGAATAGCACTAAGACTCCCCAGTAGGTGGAGAGGAAATCTACTTTATGATGGTATGGTCTCCAATATTAAGCTTCAAAATCAAGTACTGAAATGGAATAAATGTGAAGCGAGTTTCTTATTCAGGAGAGATGTAGAGATGATACAGAAACTTTCCCTCTATTGGAGTAGCCTTTCTGAAAGGAACATGTTTCTCTTTTGATCAAGTTATATATCTTTCTAATTTCCCACCACTACTTTATTTATAGGACATGAATGTCTCAAAGTTTCCCAAAAACTGAGATGTCAACAAGATGTTAACTGCAAACACACATTCTGTGCTTGTACTTTCACTTCTAATGTTTCTACTTTCTAATATAAAGGGCTACCCTAGAAAATCCTAGATATTTATTGTTAACAAGGGGAGACCTTCAAGTTTTGCAAAAGACAATTCATTCACTACTGGAAAGTTACCTCACTGTAGGTGAAACATGGGAGGTGAAGACTTATCAGCCTGTTTTTTTTTTTTTTTTTGTTTGTTTGTTTGTTTTTGTTTTGTTTTTTTTTAAATATCATTGCATTTTATTTTTAAAGTGAACAAACATCCTCACTGTGAGGGGAATTCTATTTAAAGTCATGACTCACCAGTTCCAGGTCTTTCTAAAGGCCCCAAAATAGGAAAAAAAAGAGAAGGGAATTAAGGAGGGGGCTGCCTGGAAATCTGCCTGAGGGTGAAGAATTTGGAAACTAGCAAAATTGGAAGAAGGTCTTTCTCATCTGAGCCCTTTAGGTCAAGAAATGCAGTTTAACTAAAAGTTTCAAGACTCTTCCCAAGGGGAACAGCAATAAAATCTAGCAGCCTCTTGAAGCAGACCTCAATTTATCTTCTTTCCACATCCTCACTCTATTGGGGAAGGAGAGATGTAAGTGTAGGCAAGAGGTATAGATAATAATTGATGTGCTTAAAAGTGATTTTGTGTGTGTGTGTGTGTGTGTGTGTGTGTGTGTTGTGGAGAGAAGGGTGGCACTGAATTAGAGGGCACAGAATAGGACAAAGAATTTTATTCTGGAAAGTGAACTGCAAAATTGGAGGGGTTGTAGAGAAGGAAGGAAGGGGGCTTTAGGCCTATAACAAAATCCCCAGAGTTTATACAGTTCTGAGCACATACTGGCTTCAGGTTTCTCGTTTTCTGCATTCTATACTCTAGTGATGCGGCAGCAGAATTTGGCAACCCTGCAAGAGTTAAGGGTTCACTCAGATCCAGAAAAGAGAATTTTAAAAGGGAGAGGGTCTGAGAGGCTTTGGAATGGGAATAGAGAGGGCTCCATCTGTTCAGTAGACTTCCTGTTGGAGATACAGCTCTGAAGGCTATGAGAAGAGAATAGCAGTACTGGTGATTGGGAAGTGGGGTCACACTAACCAAGGCCACTGGCTCTGAAATAGCTTCTGTTGCAGGATGCCAATGGGGTCAAGTTATAGAAAGTAGCAGAAGGAGAATATAGAAGCAAGAGTGTGAGATTTTCTTCACCAGTATTTTTTCTGGCCAATATGGATCCAGAACTCCAAAAAGCTACTGGCTAGGGGAGCAGTCTTTACTTTCATTCATCCCATTATACTTGATGCCTGGACATTCAGTTCCCAGCCTTTACCACTGACTGCCTAGTTAATCAAGATATGGGTCTTGCATGAGAGCAAGAATTCTCCTTTCTCCAGACCTGGTTTGTTGGAGGTATCCAGGAAGCACTCAAGAGTAATCACTCCACTCATTTTACCATGAGGAAACTGAGGTCCGAGGAGGTTCAGTGTCTTGAACCTGGATTCAGTCTCTTTTTCATTAAACCACATTAAATCAAGAGAGTGAGGGTGAAAGTTTGGAGTGCATTATATTTTGAGGAATAATACTTCGGGGACACCCTTCAGTCAGTTTTCCCTATTTCATTTTCCAGACCTTCTGAAACTTTCCAGCAGCATTCCTTCTTTCTGCCTTAAATATACACTCACAGAATCATGAACTATAGAACTTTTAGATCAAGAAATTTTAAAAATCATTGGACCCAATCCCCTTGTTTTTCGATTGAGAAAATTGAAGCCTGGGATGGGGCGTTGGGGAGAATGATTTGTCTAAAATCACTCCATTAATTAATCGCCGACCTGAAATGCATGTTTCCAAAAGTCCATGGGAATACGACTCCCTTCTTGACTGAACTTTTTGCAACTGTATTCAAAAAACCAACTCCCTCCTAACAATAACTTCAAACTAAAAAATTTTAAATCAAGAATTGAATTCTTTTTGCTGGCAGTCTGTGAAGGAGGTGGTAGAGGATGTATAAACATATTGGATATTGGTGCATTATATTTCGCCACCATCCATTTATTGTATCATCACCTTTAACTTAACTATAAATACTACAGAGTGGGATAGGGAAAGGGAGGGGGTTGTTAAACTGGCTGAGCCTCTCTGCAGCCAGTTCTATACAAGAAACACCAGGAAATATGTACACCAGTTTACAGTTTTCCTCATTCCCCTTCCTTCTCCCCCACAAAGGCAGCAAGTGTGCAAGATAGTAGCATTGCATGTGCAAGTCTCTAAAGGTATGCAAGTCCCAAAGTTCCATTCCGGGGCTATCAGCTATCAGAGTCCAAATCGCTTTTACCTTCCTCTTCTCTTTTCTCTGGGGATGGCTTTGAAGCCTTACTCCATTTTCTTGCGTTTTCTGACTCCTCTGAGGACGATCTTTTTTGCCGCCTCCATTTTGCTCTTCGATTCTTAAACCAGACCTGTTGAGAAAAGATAAGCAATCAATTGGAGGGGACAAAATCTCACAAAATACCAAATTTCTAGTGAAAGAAAAACAGAGACTGGGAAATCATCAAGCAGAAAACTTCGGCCTACTTTACTTTGGGTATTCCACGGTTCAGTGGGAACAAAGGGGATTTTTAAATTCGGTAGAGATTTAAAGAGGAAACTTGGATATTTAAACTAGGTATTCGTCCCGATATTAGTGGACTACTCAAGAAAAAGCAAACTACTAAAAACCGCGTTAGACACAGGATCAGCCTCCCAAACCCAATAAACCGGGCTGCCCAAAGTGAGCTTTCTAGTCAGTTGTCATTATTTTGTATATGGAGAAAAGAGGGGTAGTACCTCTACTTTCTCCTCCCTCAAGTGTACCCTCCGAGCCAGCTGTTCCCTGGTGCCCACGTCGGGGTACTTGGTCTCCTGGAAGAGGTTCTCCAGTGCTTCCAGCTGTTCATCCGTGAAGATTGTTCGGTGTCGCCTCTTCCGTCGGCAATGGAGCTGATTGAGCAGTTGCAGCTCTGTCCTCGATAAGGTGCCCACGTTCATATAGGGCAACATCTGGTGGGGGACCGGAGACATCAGGACTGAGCCCGAACCATCGTAACCTGCAGCAGGCGAGTAAATAGAGATTGAGAAGAGTGGTGAAGGAAAAGGTGGAGACCAGGAGTTTACAACCCTAGAATCGGAGTGAGGTCTCCCCGAATCCAGGCTTCAAGATCACTCCATTGCTCTCCCGCTGAGATGAAGCCCGTTCTCCAGCTCTTAGCCAAGGGACTTAGATGCAATATGAAGAAATTCAAGGACTTCGAGAGGATTCTTATAATTTCACATCCTGCATTATTATTATATTAGTAACAGTATTATGTATGTATTCGTAATATTATTACTATTAAGGATATCTGAGCCCCCTTTCTGCAAAACAGATACTAGTTGCCCGCCAAAGTTTGCAAAAGTCTAAAAACTGGACTGGTAAGCTCTTAATAAAGTTACGAGTCGGCCTTATTGCTACAAAAGTAAAATAAACGTCCATGTACGTAGAAGAGAATAAAGAATAATTTTTTCTCTGGGTCTCCAGCAGCACCCCCTCCTCAATCCTAGAAGTAACAGGTCCCCCTGCGTATTTTCGCAAAAAAATAAATAATGAAAAGCAAAACCCCAAACAGGAAGGAAACACACACACACACACACACACACACACACACACACACACACACACAC
>JAJPUD010003516.1:171338-191920 GCA_023553655.1 Myrmecobius fasciatus
CACACACACACACACACACACACACACACACACACACACACACACACCAGTAAGAAAAGAGACCTGAGTTTCCAAAAACTGAGGGAGAGGGAGCGCAGAATTGGGAGAGGATGGCATATATTCCCCTACCTGAGGATGGAACACAGGAACACTGCTGGGCCCCCAGAGGTTGCATCGCCCCACAACAGGATGGGCCGACGGGCGTCGCTTGCACTTGCAGCTGCCCATAGTAATAACTGTTGTAGCCCAAGCGGGAGCTACCGACTGCAGTCTGGAGGCCGGCTCCGCTGGGGGCTACGGCACGCGGATAGAAGCTGCCGTAATCTGAAGCGCTGGCGTAGAGAGAGTCCCCGTGCAAGGCTGGGAAGACCACCGGGGCCCCGGCGCTAGGGGCCAGAGGCAGCACAGAGTCCTTACAGCGAGGCCGGGCGGCGAGGATATTGTCGATGCTGAACATGCCAGCAGGCATCCCCGAACTCTTCCCGCCGGGGATAGAAGAAGGAAGAACTCAAATAATGATAATAGTAGTAATAATAAAAATAATAAAGAAAAAAGAGTAACACCCCCCCCAAAAAAAGAAAAAAAAACGAAACTAAAGAACACACACGCTTGCTAGGGTTTTCAAACCGAAAGAAGATCGAGTTGCTCAAATTTGTCTCCCACTCCTACTTTCTCCCTATCTCTGTGTATATTCCCGTTAGTCTCTGTGTCTCGTGTCTTGATCGCTCTCTCTCCCACTCCCTTTCCTTCTCCCTCACCCTCTCTCTTCCTCTTTCCCTCCTCACTCTCTATCCCTCCCTCCCTTTCCTGCCTTCACTGAACTCATTCCAGAGTTGGATGAAGGATATAGTAGTCCAGCTGAACTTCTTCCCTTTTTTATACAGAGTCGACGTCATCCTAGATTTAGTTCCTGGTAATATGCAGATGACAAACAAAACCAGATTTGATTTCTCTTTCTCTCCTTCCCCCCCACTTCAACCCCCCCGGTTTGGTAGGGATAGTGGTGGTTTGGGAAAATGGGAGGGGGGGCCAGGTTGGGGGAGAAGCTAAAGGAGGGGGTTACACAATGGTCTGAAAGGAGACTGTTCTGTGTATTGAGAATTAATTAAATTAACCTAATCCTTTCCTTTACTCGGGTGCTCTTTAGGCTGTGCAGCTCCCTTGGCCAAGCTAATTGCTCCTGTTAATCTGATTAATGCCATTGTGCGAAAGCCATTAACAATTCCCGCCCAGTCTGTTACGCACCCACTCCTTTTCTCTGGTTGGATTTTACCCTTGCGAGCGATTTTCTCTGTCAGGGGTTCACTTTGTTCTTGGGTAATTCTATTCAACTTTGTTTTACTTTATTTTAAAGAAAGTTGTCCCGGCAGCGTTTGCATTTAATTCTGCTCTTCATTCGTTATTCACGATACCCTCCTCTCCTCTCTTTACATTCTCTCCTCTCCAGAGAAGGGTTTGTCTCTTGATTCCCCTTCCTTTTTAGAAGGAAGAACAGCGCTTTGGGACTCTCAAAGAAGAGCTTAAAGGTACCAAGTAGCGAAAACAAACTAACTGTCAGATGGAAAACACGCACACCCTACAACCTGAGTTACTGCTATTTTGCTTTGAAAGCTTTACGGATACAGTGTTCTACAGCAACACTTCTTTTCCAGTTCAATGTGAAAGATACTGGATTGAGGGGGGACTGGAGGTTCCCCCTCTTAATCTAGAGGTCAATTTCTCCTTATAGGGAAAATACAGGCGGGGGAAAGTTCTCCCCTACTCTGACAATCTTCTTTCACCCCACCCCCACCTCCCCAAACTCTGCTAGGGATGCAAGCACACAATATTTCACTAAGCTTACACTCCCCCTCAAAAAGTCGCCTGCTTCTTCACTGACGAGCCCCAAGCTCCCCCACCAGCAGGTTGCCCAGTGATTTGCACAATCCTCGGTCTGTCACGACTGGCCCTCAGAATCCACAGGAGGTGGACTGAATCAGATTAGACTATTTACCCCATCAACGCTGCGTCAGAAAAGGTAGGAAATTGTAACGTGTAACGAAAGCAAAACATTAGCCTTTGTTGGCCAGGCACAATTGATTTTGCTCAGCAAAGACTGGGTTTATTAGTGCTTCCAGAAAACCAAACTGGATCAACTCCCCGCCAAACCTAGGCCAACCTGACTGACCGCCTGCCTACCCGAGAAAGAAGATTAGTGAGCTGGAAGATCCAGCGCCGGCAGCGAACGTGTTAAATTCTGATTGTCTCTGGTGCCACTAAGGTCACCTTAAATTATCTAGATGGGTTTTCTGGATTTCTCTTTGTTTTTTGTTTTGTATTTTTTAACCAATAGTTATTAGTCAATTAAGCACTATCTCTTATTTTTTGATTCGTAGGTCAGAGGGAACACAGAAGTGACTTCAAAATAGATTGGAAATAGTTGCTGGATGGAAAGGTAGAAGTTTGTAAATTAGTAGTAGAAATCTGTTTAGAGTAGACTGACTGGGGTTCCGTAATTCCCGACACAGCCTAAGCGACGGAGATCAAACACAAGCAGGCAGAATTAACAGAAAGGTTTGAGGATCACTGCGAAGAGGAGGAGAGATGTTTATGCACTTTTAGAACTCCTGCAAGGCCCTTACTTATCGTCTCCCTCAGACTGAGCATCAGGCTAAAGTCTAGAGGATGGTCGGCAATTGAGTGAGAGAGTTAAGGATGTAGGCTCAAATGGTTCACTTTCCTTTCCAGATGCAGCCCGAGGCTCCGGCAGCCAGTCTACTAAGGGCAGAGCGCAACTACTGCCTCAGGCAAGCCGAGGAGTCCGCTTTTTCTTCTGGGCGTAGAAGAAGAGAAGGTTGGAGATGCTTCTGAAAACAGGAAAGCGTTATATCTTTTGATTTATTTTTTAAAATTCGAAAAACTTCAGTGTGGACAGGAATGACTGTACCTAAGGGTCACACCTAGGGAAGAAAATTGCTCTAGCGCTTTCTCTAGCGCGCGCTCTTTTTGAGGATATAAGCTCATTTTATTTTTCCTATCAATGTCAAAATGTTTTACTCCTGGCCCATGTTCTCGGTTGATCTTTCCTAGGTTTTAAAACTAACGGACCTTTGCGAGAAAGGCAAATCCACAATGACTTTGTGAAAGTTTTGTTTGTCATCTGCATTTTCTTTTTTAAAAAAATTAATAAACATCCTCTTGGGAGAATGGTTCAGGGAATGTATACCGGGTGGGGACCCTAACTCGATTTTGGGGTACTGTAAATCCTCCCCAGTTAGCCCTAATCCTATTGTGGGTTGGGGTAAGGTTGGATGGGGAAATCCCGGAGACAGACCTTGTAATATTCTTCCCTCTGAGTACGTTTCTTCACATTAAAGCTCACCTTGGAAAGCAATCAGTTTGTCATTTACTACTTGCGTGACCCTGGGCAGGTCACTTTACCTCTGCAAGATGAATTGCTTTATCTGTAACTTAGGAAACATAATATGAAGCTACTTAACTCGCATGATTATTTTGAGGAAAGAGCTTTGTAAACTTAAATGATTTATAGGAATTCGAGGGTATCTCGTCATTTAGCAGTGCTGCTTTCTTCTCGCTCCTTTCTTTCAAAACTCCCATTATTCCCGCTAAGGATGATGATGTTAATGATTATGATGATGACTATGACAATAGCTGACTTTTATATAGCGTTTCATAAAGGACTTTTCATACATTATCTCATTGTATCTTATATGCTGGAGCAGTTGGGAAACGAATTGGAAGCCTTCTTTTCAGTTCTATTCAATGAAACAAGTCCCCTTCTCCCTTAACCGCACATACCAGGGCAAACATTTTGCAAAAGACTACCGAAACGCAAGTCTATTGCTTATAACGCCCCGGCAGAGGCTGGTGCTAGTCCGGAGTGAAAGTGTGGAGAGAATGTACGGATGACATTATTACTGGTCTCTTTTGGAGCAAGAGGCCGCCCCTATGGGTCACTAGGTCAGTCTGAGATAACCGCTACTTTTTTTTCTTTTCGACTTCGGAAAGCATAGCTCTAGGCTCCGGGAGGAAAAATCTGTCTAGATCTGTTGTAAAATCCATGCCCGGTTACCCACCAGCTTCTCCTACCTCCACCCCAATCAGATTAGAGGGCAAATTCTCATTCCACGTTCTCCCTTTTCGTCAACTTCGAAGAACTTTCCGGGGTGCCAGGGTCTGCAAGTGAAAACCCCCCTTTTCCTCCCGCAGTGAATTCTCCTTTTGCCCTCCCGGAGAAGAGAACTTACAAAATCATAAATGCGTTAAATAAACAATCAGTTGTCCCGCGTTGTCAGGGTGAAATTGGAATAACAAATGAAACTCAAGCAAATTGTCCTACCTAGTGTTGCTAAGCAATTGTTTGTTACTACTGCAAAGTCTCAGCATGAGAGGAGGATGCATGTAAAGCAGAGTTTAGAGACGGGTCCGACAAGCTGTTAGCTGAGAAATATAGTAAACAGGGCATTGATTTTCAATATTATCCCCCAAACACGATTTCATACAAAGCAATCACCATGCAGAAGTCTATGAAAATGTGTTTGTTGTGAAGTCAGTCATTCTGGTAATATTCCTCATTTTAAAGATATTAAAGAACAGATCAGCAGATACAAAATGCATCAGATATATTGCCTTCCAGCTTATCAAGACTCTTTTGTGCAGCGGTCATAGTCAAATTGATTCATAAAGGTTAGATTAAATTGTTTCTATGATTTAAAACAGAGAACAACAAAGTTGTGGATCCCCTACCCCCACAGGCATACACTTTCTTGACCTGATGTTTCTATAAGGAGAAAAACTATTCCCCTCACCATCATTTCCTTGCCTCTCCCTCCTCACTCCGCTGTTAGCACTTAAAACGTTGTAGGTGGGACTCCCAACTTCTCTTACAGAGAACTTTTATAATTTTCTCAATAGTTCCCTGATAAGATCGTACTTATCAGAAATATTCAATTGGAGATTTTGATGCAATTTATCTAAATCTGGTACTTTGTTTTAGGAGGCAAAATGGCGTCTTTGGCCGTGAATTTGTTGGGGTCGGGTAGGGTTCACTTGCCCCTAATTAAAGAATAATGTATCTAAACCCCAGGGCATGTTTTTAGTGAAGAGGTGGAGGGGCGAGTAGGAATTGAGCTGAGCATAAGGGGAAGCAGGACTTATTTGAGACAAGCAAATCATTCTGTTTCAGTGTTAGTCCCCAAAGTGAGCATGGTTGGCTCCAAAACCTATCCTCTGTCCCCCAGCTGGGCACAGACCGTTTCTGTAAATTCAGGTCATCTGCTGGACAGACCTGTCTGCCCCAGAGTTGAAGTCTCTGGGCTAGATTCTGGGAGAGAAGCTTAATGGATGTGGAAAACAAGTTCAGGAGCTGTGGAGTAAATGGGGTAACAGTACCAATATATTGTGAGTCTTGATTTACCATTGTGGGTAGGGTTAGAAAAGAGAACTCTTCAAAAACTATTTTTTATTAATTTTGTCCAGACAATGGGAGAGGGGAATTTTCTTCTTAATGAGGACACCTGAGTACAATTTCATTTTTTCTTTTCATAATTCTTGAAAATGTGGAATTAATAGGAACACACAACTCATAATACATAGGTTTTCTGGAGAGTATTTAGGAGACAACATGACCAAGAATCAGAGGACAGAAAGACAGGAATGGGAAAAGGCACAGAGTATTAATGAGATCAGATCATTGAAGTTTAAGTCTCTAAGAAAGGAAGAATCGAAAACCAGTAAGATGGAGTGGGAAAACCAGCAGCCAGGAAGAGGAAAAATAAAAACTATCATAGTCCTTTCTCTCATTTACTACCTGAAGAGCCAAATTACTTGATCTCAGAATCTCAGTTTCCTGATCCGAAAACTATGGATAAAATTATAATCGCCCAGAGAGTTTTCAGGAAAATGCATTGGCTATAGAAATGTGAACTAGTATTATTTTTTTCTTCTGATCTTTTTTTAAAGGAGTTCAGATAGAAAAAGCCTTGAGACAAGCTGCTAAGATTTTCTTCTCATGTTTTTCCATACGGTTCAGACAGAAATCATGGTAGGACAAGTATCTATTTTGCTATTATTTTCATGCATGCAATGTTTTGTGGACTATTACATAGGGAAGATAATAATTGCTTTTTGTAGTTTAAAAAATATTTGTATATAAATTTATCCTTTGTAGATTCACTGAAAGCATCCTTGGTACAATTCCAGTAGCAGACGAGACAACAAGGATAATATTCATTTCATCCTTTTCACAGATGATTTTGATTGTTCTTATTAGATCTCTACATTTTGAAAGTTTTTCTTATGATCCTCTTTTCTCTCCTTTTGTTTTTACTTTTTCTCATGCTCTTCTTAAAGAAAAGGGCAAAGGTGGATTAAAATACTAAGTGAAGTCAGGAAGACTTGAGTTCAAGTCCTAGAATCTGATAAATACAGCCTGTGAGATCTTGGGCAAGTCATTGTTCCCTGCATTTAGGGATCTTTTTAAGGCTAAATGATAGAACAGTTTTTGCACTTCGTTGGAAGAGATTTTTTTTCACCGAGTTTCTTATACTACTGAAATCACAGATCTGAACCAAAACAATCAATAAAAATGGCAAAAACCACAAAAATAAATTCAGTGTAAGACTCAGAGACAAAAAGGAGATTGAACTCAGAAGGAAACTTCAGAAAACAGCTCGGTCTGCTTTTGCCTTTGCCTTGAATTCAGCTATCACATTTACCCAAGTTGTTTCAGAATGATTGCACCACTACTCTGGTAAATCATACATTTGTAAATGATGATAATTTGTTCTCTGAGAAAATTTCCCTTGAAATGATTAGGAAAGTCAGTCATTTGAAAATTAGACCAAATGTATAGGCAGTTCCTAGAGCTTCCCGCTAACAATATCAGCTTCTAAAGTTTTCATTCATATAAACCTTATTAATGAAGATCTTTTAGTTAAATGTCAAGGGGGTTTGAAATTTAGAGTAAATCATGAAGCTTGTATGTCTTGCCAAGTCATGGGTCAAATGCATTTGTGAAAAACTGCTAAAAGAGCATATGGTTTTGAATTTTTCTACAATGACTAGTGTTTAAATAAATTGCTTGTACTGCTTAACTTCATGTATAATTTTGACAGAAATTGGCCTATAGCCTTTTGATATGTAAACATTTCAGCCTTTTATGCGGTATAAAAAGACACTTGCTTTTTAGGATCAGCTAAAGCCGTCACCCTGTAATTCAGAAAGCTGGCACCTAACATTACATTCTTGCTACATTTCAACTTTCAAGTGGCTGCCTCAGAAAAAGAGGATATTTCAAAAGTGTTGTCCATTTGGAATTAAAAGCTGCAAAAGAGGTGAGAATATGTCATTTATTCTTAGAGAGAAATAGCTGATACCATAGCATTAAAGCACATCTTCTGTCAGTCTTTTCTATATCGGAACACTTAAGTGGTGTGTGGGATTGACTTTTATGACATTAAATTATGTCTTGTATCCAAACCTATCAGACAGATGCATAAATAGGTGTTTAAAAAAAATCTAGGTATCACTTGGAATATAGCATCAGAAAATGGTCCAGTGATACAGAACTTGTTGTAATGCAGACCCAGAATAAAATTCTCAGTTTGTGAAATTCTGGACCCAAATAGTACACATTTAATGAAGGAGTTTTTAATTACTTGTGCTCCAACCACAGCTTTGGGCAAAAATTCTGTGGTAGGCAGAGCTCTTAGCAAGGAGAGAAAATTTTGAGACTTGGTCTCAAGGTAACTTCCATCCAAGTGATTTTTGTCTGCATATAAATCTGTAGGGCTACTGAATAAATCCATTTATTGCTAATATATCTACCTCACATAAATAAACCTTGCAATGTTGATTGGATGGATAGCTCACCCAGTGGTAGACAGACTAGATCCCTGAGAGCTGCTTGGTGCCAGACAGTTCAATGTGTTTATTTCCTGTGTGCTCAAGCTGGGGTGAAAACTGAACTTGGAAGGGGCTTTCAATGAACTATATAATTTCAATCTGTTACTGTAGTAAAATTCATATTTATTGTATATGTCAGTTTGTCATAAACAGACTTTTTTGAGATACACTGCCCCTTTTGTTAACTTTTAGAGGTATTTGATGGGGGCGGAGGAAGAAGCTAAGAAGGCTCCACAGACACATTTCTTTATATGGAGTTTAGAGACTATATAGCAAATTGAGGTGCTTTTAATAAGGGCGATTATTCCACAGTGAAATCTAATTAAGAAAATAGAATCATGGAAAGGCCTCTGCTGGTACTGAAAGGAATGAGAGGAGGTGTTCTATTTACATTTCCTATGCATTCCAACACATCATATTGTGGTCAGCAAACAGAAAAGGATACATTTCAAGATATAAAGAAGACATAATCTTTTTTTCCTTCTGGTCCTACATTCCAGGCTAATCTCTGAATTCATTCTGAAATGAATAAGGGTAATCTTTTCTGGGTTAGTTGTACTTCCAAAACTGGTGGGAAAGCAACTAATTTGCAAAATTCAATGTTCTATCAGTGCCAGCTTCTTACTTTGAGAATATCCTTAGAAAGCATTTTTAGTAGGAATATTTAGTCACTAATTAGTCATTAGTGTGTTGACACCATTTTGGCTCCCCACACATCAATGCAATGTAGAAGGAGGGCTTGTTGTTAAGCTTCAAAACAAAACTAAACGAAACTAAAAAAAAAAAAAACAAAACCACACCCCCTTAATAAAAATGAAAATCATAGGAGAGGAATTGACTTTGAATTCCACATGTGAAGATTTGTTAAAGTAACAATCACCTCAGTAGCTAGCTAAAGAAGTAAAATTTCATTCTGGTTTTTAATTCTGGCTCTGCTACTTAGTCATATTTGTGATGTTGGGTAAATTACCTAACCCTTCTGAGATTTCTTTTTCCCAATTGGTAAAATGAGTGACTTTGTATGGTGATTCCAAAAATCCATTTCTGGCTCTAAATCCTATGATCCAATGGTAGCTTAAATTTAGACAGTATTTTCATCAGTATAATCCTTTGAGTTGAGAAGTATATATATATATATATATCTGAAGCAATTGGGGCCAACTGACTTGCTCAGGGTCACACAGCTAGGAAGTATTAAGTGTCTGAGTTTAGATTTGAACTCAGGTCTTCCTGACCTCAGGGCTGGTGCTCTTACCATTGTGCTACCTAGCTGTCCCAGAGAAGTACATTTTTAAATGCTCTTTACAGATGAATAAACTGAGACTTAGAGAAGTGACTTGCCCAAAGTCATACAGGGAGGAAATATTAAAAGCATAAATCAAATTCAGTTTCTTTAACTCATTTTTGCTCTTTTAAAAGAAGCTTTGATGAAGTAGCTCATCATTTAATTATCTTAGAATCTAGGAAAGATAACAAAAATTCTTACCAGGATGCAATAATGATCACATTTCAAAAACATAAAGGAAATAATATTATATCAATGTGACCATTAAGCAATGAGATTGATTTTTTTTACAAGCAAACTAGAACTTATAAATTCAAGTAAGTACTGTCCTATGAGAATGTTTTTTTTTTTAAAATATATGGTTTGGATAATTGCATCCTCTTTGGAATAAGCATGTAACTTCCCAAAGGAACTTCTTTGAGAGATAAATCATTTGGATGTAGAGGTTCTAGTCTGCTTGTTAAAAACTCATTACCTTATGGTTACACATTATTGTATATTTGCAAGGATTAAAAGGAAAGTCAAGAAGAATGTGTGTGAGTCTAATGGAGTAGTAAAGAGGTCATGGAGAAAAAATGATATACATAAAAAAGAACTTTCAGAGAATTCAGTAGAGCTTTAGGACAAAACAAATTGAACCAAAGATTATTGAATGTTAGCACTTGAATTTGTTGAGATCATCTGATCTATCTCCTTCACATTATTGATGAGAAAGCAGAGAAAGGTGAAATGATTAACCAAGTTCAACCTTGTTCTTTCATTCACTTAACTTTTAACGTTATTTCTCCCAATCCAATTTTATATGTTACCTTTTTCCAGAGGCCATTATTGGTTATTTATAGGGGTGGAGATTGTTTTAAACCAATAAAATTAATGATGATCCTTCATTATCAATGCAAGAGATGATGTGTTAGTTCATCTGCTTCATATAAACTTGTATATACAAGAGTTGATCCATTATTAGCCTTTCCTTATAACTGAGACTAACCTTCCTTTTGTCTCCAAATTTCCCCCTTGTTAGATATATTTATTGTTCTTCTTTTTCTTTTCCTCCTTCCTTTTTCTCTTTTTTCTTGTTCTCTTCCTCCTTTTACTCCTTTTCTTCTTTCTCCTTGTGCTCTTTTCTTTTCATAAACTATCTCAGATATATATATATATCTGACCTTTAGCTTGACCTAGGTGGCACAGTGTCTAGACTGCTGGACACAAAGTCAGGGAGATTTAAAGTCTAGCTCAGACACTAGCTATGAGATACTGGATAAATCATTTAACCCTGTTTACTTCAGTTTTCTCCTCTGTAAAATGAGCTGGAGAAGGAAATGGCAAATCACTTCAATATCTTTCTCAAGAAATCTTCCAAATGGTCTCATAAAGAGTCAAATACAATCCAAAGTAGCTAAATAACAAGTTGATGTTTAACTAGTGAATCTATTTAACTTATGATTCATTTAGGGCCATATTAATCACATTTTGCATAATTATTCTAGACATTATGCTGTATAATTAAAGGCATAATGGCTGAACAAGTGAGTAGTGGTTCTATTGTCCTCTGCTCTGACCAAACCATATATCCATGCTATTATTTTCAGTTATACACCCACATTTTGGAAGGGAAATTATGAAGTGCATACATAGGAGGCCAGCCAGAATAGTGAGGGGAATTGAAAACATGTGATATGCTAATCAGTTAAGAAACTGGGTATGATTAACCCAGAGAAGAAAAGATTTAGAGAATATAGAATTGGTGTCTTCAAATATCTCCTCCAGGTTTTTTTTAATATGAGTGAGAAAGAAAGAAAAAGAGAGAGAGAAGGAAACAGAAAGACAGACAAGGACAGAGAGAAAGACACACACACACACACATACACACAGAGAAACAGAGAGACAGAGAGAGACAGAGACAGAGAGCAAAAGTAGAACCCAATGGGTAGAATATTTAGGGAGGGGAAAAAAGAGGCAAATGTCCACTCAATATAACGAGGAACTTCCAAACAATTTATATCAAAGAGGAATGGGCTATCTCAGGAATCAATGAGTTGTCTGTCAATATAAGTCTTTAGCTGACAGCTAAATGCCTTGGTGCAGGAGTTTGTCTTGGACAGGATTTATGCTTTTGACAGAGTTTGACCTAAATGACCACTAAAGACTCCTTCTACTCCAAGATATTATGATCACAAGACTAGTTGATCAGTTCTAGGATAATTTGATCCAATTCAGTTAATAAGTCCATCTGCAAATACCAGATTGATTTCTCTGAGGCAGTTATTGTTGTCATATAGGTATGACCAATACTAAAAGGAAAAAAAATTGATGGGCAACATATTAGGGATATCTCTCACTTGTCCTGTAAAAATTTTGCCTTCAGCCAGATCTTTAGTTAAAATCACAATAGTTCAGCTCTTATGAAGTTGTGTTATTTATAATTTATTTATTATGAGCAAAGTGGTCTGTTCATAGTAATGATAGTTTGGGGATTTGATTCCTGAGCTAAAAGCTGGACAGCTGAGTTAGAAAAGTCATGTCTACATGATGCTGTACATTTCTTTTTACAATTCCCTGAAGTCTTCCCCTCCTCCCCATTTGTAACATTTGTGGATTTATTCATTTTCATCACTACTTAGTAAGTCAACACAAAATTTGCAAATGAAATGGTGAAGTAAAAAAAAAATAATCCCAAATAATGACAAGACTTACTGTGAAACTCTAGAGTCCGGGAATGATTTGGATCATAAAATATCCTTAGTACTTTTTGAGACACTAGCATACGTTTTTGATTATGCTATTGTAAAACTATCCACATACCGATTTCAGCAGTGGCCATTTCAGAACTTTCAAAAAGTCACTTTCCAAGTGTGTCCAAACTAGTGTGATTGTACTCACACCAGACTTGTAATGATTTTTTAAAATAGCCCCTAGAATGCTCAGGCCCTTTAGTAAAGGCTTCTTCAAAGTATAACCAAGGATATCTGCTTATTGTCATTACATAGTAATTTATGATAAAAAATGAAGAATGAATATATGTGAGAAATAGATCCTATTTCTTATTTCAGGGAAATTATTGGTTCTTTCTACTCATGCAATGGAATCATTGTGAAATTCCACCCATAGTATAATAGACCTTAGAATGTGAAAACATGTGGGGGTAGGGTGAGGGAATTTTCCCCATGAGGCATAAACTGACTAAGGATCAAAATTCTGCTTCAGCAAATCCCTAACATTCAACCCAATCATTTTTAAGTGTCCTGTGCAGTCCTTGCTATGACATTATATTCTTTCTGTTTGTATTCCCTTCAAATGCATTGTTCTGTTGGGCGTGTAAAACAGGCAAATGAAATTGAAGTATATATCTATTTCATGTAGAGTATTACCACTGAAAGGAAACCTTATCCATGAAATGTTAGAATCAACTTTCTCACTCCCCACATTATGTGCTCCCAGACCTCTTCTCAAGCTTCCCATAATTCCTTTTCTTTGGTCCCTTCTCAGTAGAAGACCTTGCCTACTAATTTATTGAGAAATATAGTCCCTCCTGAACTCCCTTCTCTCCTCAATTGTATGCTTCAAAACCCTTTTGTATTACTTACTCTTCTTTTGCTCTAGTTTTTAATAAAGAAGTAGCCTTTTTCCTTGCCAAGGCCAACCTCTTTTATGTCCTTGAAACTTTGTGTATTGGAAAGATTTTAAGTCAGGAAGACTTGAGTTCATATTGTCTGGGATTAAACACAAAATATATGATCCTGGCAAGTCATTGATCTTTTCTAGTGCCAGGAACTGTCCTAAGTGCTTTATAATTATTATCTAATTTGATCCACACAACAGCCCTGAAAGGTAGGTGCTCTTATTATTGAACCATTACATTTTACAGCCATTTTACTGATGAAAGAACTGGAGCAAACAGAGATTAAAAGATTTGCTCTAGGTCTCATAGTTAATAAGTATTCAAGGCAAAATGTGAACTCAGGTTCTTTCTAACTCCTGGCCCAATGTTCTATCCACAGTGCTACCTAACTGCCCCACAAGCATGTGCTATTCCTTATGTTTATAAAACCTTTCATTTAGCAGTTCCATCCCCTTAAGATTCCATCCTATATCTCTTCTCTTTTTCATAGCCAAAATTCTAGAAAAATCTATTGTTCTAGATTTTTATATGTACTATTGATTATCCTTTCCACAGTCCAGGTGCTATGGGTACAGGATCACCATCATCTGGAAAATCCACAGGAAAATCCACATAAAACTTTTTAACCCTGCCTTCTTACCAGAGAAGAAGTCTGAATTTTTTCCTTTTCTTTTATGGGGTGTTTATAGTACTTTATTGTAAAATTTGGGTTAGGCATTTGTCCATGGGCTATAGTCTATATAGGTCAATATTAAGTAAAAATACTTTTTCTATGTCAGTCTGCTGGCCTTTACATGTCATCTTCAGCTTCTGCAAAACTCCCCCCAATTTACCACTTAATTTCTTATGCCAATCCACAATATATACAAACCATGATGGGGAATGTCCCCATGTGAAAGGGATAACTATATAGTCTGTGCTTGTTGCTCCCTCTCCATCATTTCCATCTTCACTTCCTCTTTCTGTGCCTCAATTTTTCAGTCTCTGAAATGAATTGATTGGGGGGGGGAGGGGAGGAATGATCTTTAAAGTCCTTTGGAATGTTCAATATATGACTGTCTTTCCCTTCAAAGATAAATGTTTTTATGTCTATATATACAAAAGTGACTGAAATGACATATGTGTTAAAGAGTGCTTGTTGGACACCCCACAAATGCTGATGACAGTTAATTAAGTTCTGAATGATATTCAAGAGAAATTCTAAAAGAGGTATTTCTAACTTATTTTGTGTCATGGACCTATTTTGCAGAGTGAATAACACTGTGGATCCCTTTTCATATTAATGTTTTAAAGTGCATATCATAAAATACATACAATTACAAAAGAGACCTATTATATGAAAATATAATTATCAAAAAAATTTTTAAAAAGTCCCACACATCCCAGGTTAAACTGCTTCTCTAAGGATTGAGCTTTATTTGCCACTTTCCCTTAATTTTTTTACCCCTTTCTAGCAAATAATAAAGGCATATGTATAATATTTTATATATACTGTGTTATATTATATTCTCAAAGTTTAAAACTAAACTTTGTTATTGTGGTTCAGTTTTATCTTACTCTTTGTGACACCTTTTGGGGTTTTCTTGGCAAAGATACTGGAGTGTTTGTCATTTCTTTCTCCAGCTCATTTTACATATGAGAACACCGAGGGAAATGGTGTTAAGTGAATTGTCCAGGGTCACACAGCTAGTAAGTGTCTGAAGCCAGATTTGAACTGGGAAAGATGAGTCTTTCTGCTAGGCCCAATAGTATAACCATTGTGCTGCTTAGCTGCTTACTCTATTGAATTCTCTACACTAGACTATACTACAGTACACTATAGTATACTATAGTATACTATGATATCTTGCCCTATCCTATCCTATCCTATCCTATCCTATCCTGTCCTATCCTATCCTATCCTATCCTATCCTATCCTATCCTATCCTATCCTATCCTATCCTATCCTATCCTATATTACACTACACTACACCTATACTATACTATATTATGATATGCTATGATATGCTATACTATACTATACTATAATGTTGATCCCAGAAATAAGAATTTATAAAATCCACAGATTCTCTTACTAAGAAATGATTTTGATTTTTTTACTGAGTTTTTCAAACACTGCCTCAGTTTCTTCATCTGTAAAATGAACTGAATGGGATCATGAAGAGGTCTGAAACTGAAAAAAAAATAACAAAATATGTTAGCTATATTATATCATTATTGTTATGAGAGAAAAGAATGTGATCAAACAGGTATCCTTATTCCCAGGTCAATGCATTTTCTTTATCACTCTATACTTCACTTTGAGATAGTGGTTTTAATCCAGATTTTGTTACTCACTGGATGGAGTTGAGGAAAAGTCTCTATCTTAAGAACTATAATACTTCAAAATGTAATCAACTTGAATCCATAGGATATAAAACTATGTAACTGTAATATATGATTTTTCAATAATACCTGGCCAAAAATCATAGTCATAAATTTGAAGGTTCACAAAACTCTTAATATTCATTATCTTATTTGATCCTTATAAAGATTCTTCTCATTTTAGAGCCACACAGTTTGTTCATGTCAGAAGTAGAACTCAAACTTTTCTTTCTTAACTCCAAGTCCATTGTACTCTCTCTGGGACATGATATCATTTTTGCAAAGATTTGAGAGATCTAAGGAATGTGCTAAAATGCCTAGTAGTAGTCTTTTTTTTTTTTTATCACATGACTCAGAAGCCTCAGGGGACTCTATGCTATATTACCTTTGTATCTTAAAGTATTTGTTATTGTTCAATTGTTTCAGTCATGTTTGACCCTTTGTGATTTTATTTGGGATTTTCTTGGCAAAGATAGTGGAGTGATTTGCCATTTCCTTACTCAGTGGATCCAGTGGATCTATTTTGCTTGGTAATCAGACATTAAATAACTTTCCTTAGGGTTAAAGTATTTTTTTACATGTTATAATTATGTTTCTAAGTAAATATCTTAGAATTGCCATTTGCACTGGTAAAAGGAAGTACACTCACTAATGATATTAGAAAAATTTTGAAGTATTAAATTCTAATACATTATTTAAATACAGTGATGGGTCCATGATCTCATGAATTTGCCAACCCTCTTAGCTAAAATAGATTACAATCACCCTCCAGATTCACACATAGTTTTCATGAATTGCAGCTGAAAAGAAAATGTTCATCTAATGACTTGCTTTCTGGCAATAAGCCTTTCTGCATTTAGCCAGACTGATATGCAGAAGACTGATACAGACAAAAAGGAAAATGATAAAAGAGAGAATGTGGAAAAATTGGAACACTGATACATTGTTGGTGGAGTTGTGAATTGATCTGGCCATTCTGGAGAGTTATTTAAAACTATGCCCAAAGGATTATAAAACTGTGCAAACCCTTTGATCCAGCAATACCATTATTAGGTCTGTATCCCAAAGAAATCATAAAAAAGGGAAAGAATGCACATGTAGAAAAATTTTTATAGCAGCTCTTTTTGTAGAGGCAAAGAATAGAAAATTGAGGGGATGCCCACCAATTGGGGAATGACAGAACAAATTGTAGTATATGAATGTAATGGATTATTATTGTTCTATAAGAAATGATGAGTAGGCAGATTTTGGAAAAACCTGCAAAGACTTAACATGAACTGATTCTGAATAAAGTAAACAGAACCAGGAGAATGTTGTACAATGTAACAAGATTATGTGATGATCATCTATGATAGACTTAGCTGTTCTCAACAATGTGATGATACAAGACAATTTCAGAAATCTCATAATGGAAAATGCTATCCACATCCAGACAAAGAATGGTGTAGTCTGAATGCAGATTGAATCATACTATTTTCATGTTTTGTTTTGCTTTTATTCCTCCTGGGGTTTTTTCCCCTTTTGTTCTGATTCGTTTTTCATGACATAACTAATGTGGCAATATCCTTAATATAATTGTACAAGAATAACCTATAGTAGATTGCTTGCTATCTTATAGGGGGGAGGAGAGAGAAGGAAAGAAAAAATGAAAGCTAAAAACTATCTTTACATGGAATTGGGGGAGAGGGGATATTATTAAATGTAACAACCACAGACTGATACAAGGTCATCTCCTGGCCTGTAATCAATTAATAAACATTTATTAGTCTACTACTAAGTCAGGCATTGAGTTAGATGATGGGAATACAAAGACTGAAAAAAACAATCTCTGCTTTCTAAGAGTTTACATTTTATCAGGGAGACAATGGTATAAAGATAAGCCTTGTACAAAACAGACAAAAATAAACACTGTAGTTGTTGGGAAAGGACTAGCAGCTATGGGTGGGTTGGGGTTGGGTGGGGAGGGCAAATTAGGAAATGTCTCATGTAGGATGTGGTGCTTGAGCTGAGTTTTGTAGGAAGCTGGGGATTTGAAGAGGTAGAGGTGAGGAGAAAGTGTTTCAGGCTTAGGAGTAGTCTGTTCAAAGACATGTAGAGAGGAGATGGACCACTATCTATGAAACTGAACAAGAAAATATAGTAATATGTATGTTATTCACAATTCAGGAAGTACCTTTGACCTGCAAAGTACCTTTCCTCTTTCTCCAAGACATCAAGCAATCTGATAGAAGTTAAATATGTGCAGTCCTTTTAAATGTATCTTCATATTTGCCATGTTGTACAAATAATCAGACCAAAAGGGGGGGAAAAACACAGAAAAGGAAAAAAACCAAACAAGTGAAAATACTATGCTTCCTTCAACATTTAGTCTTCATAGTTCCCTCTCTGGATGCAATTGGCATTTTCCATCCTCATGGGACTCCTAAACAGACATTTCACATTCACCTCAGATCTGTTTGAGCAGGAACTGAAGATCCATATATTTTGATTAGATAGACATTCGTGACTCATTATCCTAGTACCAGTCATTATCTCTGAGAAGACCATGGCTGCATAGAGCTTCTCGTCCTAAACAACCACTATCTAATTCAGTAACTCTAGAGTTGTCAGGACTGGATGTTTTCCTTTTAGGATTGCTGTTCAGTCACCTGTGCTCAGAGGAAGAGGAAGTCAGGGATTTAAGATCCAGTCTCAGGCTTAAGAAGGCTTTCATGTATTCATTCTTGTTATAGTTGCAATAAAATATTTTCTCTTTCTTCCCCTTCCATTCCCATCCTCACATTTCTCCTATAGGAAGTCTTAAGTGACACATTCAAAAAAGAAAGAAACTAACTTTGGTCTCTCCTTTTTAATACTACTCATGTACAGCTTTACCTGGTCTCCAATTATCTTTTGCAGCCTCCAGTTACAGAGTACAACCTTGCTTGACCTTTAGTAGGGGTCAAATTCTTCCCCTTTTTGAAACCTTGGTACACATGTCTAGATTCATGAGACATGCTCAAGTCCAATACTCTAGTGCTTATAATAAGCATGGAAAGGTAACTCAGAACCAGGTCATATAGGAATTTAAGGGCCAAATAGAGGAATTTGTATTTGTGTCACTGGAGTTCATTAAATCTTTCCAATTCAGCAAAACCTGGCAGAGCCTTCAGTCTACTAAAAAACATAGCCTTAGATTACAGTCTGCATTGACTACAAATGAGGTATCTGAAAGTAACTTTAGTAAGGAATATTGAGATAGGGAGAGGAACAGTGATTTCATTAGTATAGGGAACTCTCAGTTAAGAAAATTGCCTTTATTAATGCATTTTAGCTTATATGTTGTTTTTCCTCGATAGTATTTTATTTTTCCAAATACATGTAAAGATATTTTTCATCATTCATTTTTGTAAGATTTCGTATTCCAGACTTTTTCTCCCTTCTTCCCTTACCTTCCTTCTCCCCAAGAAAACAAGTAATCTGATATAGCTTATACATATACAACTCTTTTAGATATATTTCCATATTTGTCATGTTGTCCAAGAAAACTCAGACCAAAAGGGAAAAACCATGAGAAAGAAAAAGCAAACAAACAAACAAACAAAAAATGAAAATAGTGTGCCTCAACCCACAATTCTCTCTCTGGATGAGGATGGCATTTTCCATCCCAAATCTATTGGAATTGTCTTGGATCACCCCATTGCTGAGAAGTAGTTTATGGTTTTATAGAGGTTGCTTAAGGCATTGAAATTTATCCAGGGTCACATAATATGTATGAGTGAGAGGTAGTATTTGAACCCAAGTTTTCCTGACCAGTTTTTTTATTCAATTGGCCAAACTACCTCTGCTAGTGATACATATGCGTATTAAAACTGCATCCTCTCCTCTAAATAATGTATACACACACACACACACACACACCAGAGAAAACAGCAATCCTCAAAATAATATCAGTCTATGAGCTGGCTTTGGAAACTGAAGCTCAAAATAAATGTAGTTTTTCTGGCTAAGATTGGTGGTGGGAGATGGGGGCTGGACAAGTTGAGGCTTCAAGTTAGTCCAAGTTCCCTATTTTCTTGTCCATTCTGCTTCCCCCCTTTTGCCACCAAATCTCCAAATCATGTCACTCTCCATCTCTATAAGTTCTTTTCAAACCAAGGTTTGATAGAATTGTTGAATTTTGGACTGAAGGGAACCTTAGAAATTAATCTTCTAGTCTAATGCCCCTCATTTTACAGATGAGGAAACTGAGCCTTAGAATGATAAACTAACCTGCCTATACAGCATTATTAGGATTAGAAGCTAGGTCTCCTGACTCCCTGTCCAGAGGTTTTCCCATAGCATACTTTTTTCTTTACTTCTGGAAACATTAAATTGCCTAAATGATAAAAGAAGTAAGGGGGTGGGGTGGTGAGAAGAGAACTAGCCCATTTTTTTCCACAATCCCATTGAGTAACTCCTCTCCTCTTCTCATACTTCCTGACCTTTCTCTTCTCTTTCTCTGGGGAAATTTGTGAATGCTCTCAGAAAGGAAGCATTCAGAATTGCTTCCAGCTATAGCTTAAGCTTAAATCAGTGGTTTGGGGGTTTGATGGGCCGTGGGCCAATACTTGGAAGAGTGCCCAGAGGTACATTCAATTAGATAGAAACACTTGGGATTTAAAGAATACAGAACTGGGAGTCAATACCTAAATTGTCCTCTCCATTTATTCCATGATCCAAGTGACACTGGCCTCCTTGCTGTTTCCCTACACATGCCACTCCATCTCCCAGACTCTTCCTTCAGCTTTCAATGGTTATCCCACATTCCTAGACCTCTTCTCTCCTCATTGCTACTTTCTGGCTTTCCTAGCTTCTTTTATATCTCAGAAAAAGTCCCATCTTTTGCAAGAAGCCTTTCCCAACCATCCTTAATTTTTGTACCTTCCTCTTGTTATTATTTCTAATTCATCCTGTATATATTTTGTTTGTAAGTAGTTCTTTATAAGTTCTCTTCTATTAGACTCCTTGAGAGCACAGACTTTTTTTTTGTCTTTATATCTTAGTGATTATTTTATTGCTTGACACATTGTAATAAATGCTTCTTAACTAGTTTTGACTTGGTCTTGGCTCTGCTACTAAGTATCAGTGTGAGTCTGGATAGTTACTTTATTCCTCTGGGTTTCAGTTTCCTCCCTTGTGAGTGAGAGAAAAATTTCTAAGGTTCCTTCCTACGGCAATATCATCAGAATAAAGTGGCATATTTTCTAAGAGTCCAATGAGATATGAATGTAAGAAATAATTCTAGGGACAGCTAGGTGGCTCAGTGGATAGAGCACCAGCCCTGAAGTCAGGAGGACCTGAGTTCAAATCTGATTTTAGACACTTCCTAGCCTAGTGTGACCCTGGGCAAGTCACTTAATCCCAATTGCCTCAGTAAAAAGCAAAAAA
>JAJPUD010003516.1:192020-244315 GCA_023553655.1 Myrmecobius fasciatus
TCTAAGAGGTATGGGCTGTGGATTGTAAATTCACTTGCTTAATCATAGAAATCTAATTAGAGGCCCTCCACCCTTATTTTTCCTTACCATGGTAACCAAGTAGAGTGTGGCAAAGGTGACTCAATTATGGGGAAAGTCCTCCAATTTTTTTTATGCCTTTGGGCCATTCTCTCTTGTCCAACACAAGCAGGTAACTATCTTATGACCATTTAGTGGAGATGCCCTTTGTTTCACCGAACCTATTACCTCTTCTGCTATGTCATTTTTGGCCTTCAAGGGCAAGATCTATCAACCAATGAGATTCTGTATTTTCCCATATCTGTTTTGCATATTTGGGTATCAAACTTTAAAAAATGTAAAGTCCTGGAATAAGGGGACATCTCAGATTATTAGGAAAATCTGAGGTCTTTTTCATTAGAAGAGATCATGGAGCTTTAATAAGGCAATGATGGCAGGATCTTGTCATTAGTTCAGAGTTCTGCCTTGGCCTTTTTTATTGTAGGTTAGACAATTTTATTCTCCACATAGCTCTGAAGATCTGAAGATCCAAATGTGGACAGATGTTAGAGTAGGAGGGAAATAATTATCTAAATCTTGTTAAATAGGTGGACCACTATGTCTAGTAATCTGTGTTTAAAGCAAGTGAATTTGTTCAAATCAAATCTGATTTTTTTTTCCTTTCAGGATTGATTTCTGTGTGCAAGAGTTAGCACATATCTTTCTATGGATGAATTTAAAGCACTTTTCATATCAAAGGCAGTGAATTATAATTTTAAAAAGCTGGAAAGTAAGAAAGCTGGGGTTCTAATCTAGGCAGTTTTATTATTAGGCAATCATCAAACATTTACTTGCCTACTGTGTCAGACACATCCAGGATATAAAGCCACAAAAGAATCAGCTGTTCACTGGACAAGACATTCATTCTATCTCTAGCTTCCTTGCATTTTCACCAGTTGTCTGCCATGACTACATTTCCTCCTCTTCTCTGTCTCTCTGAATCTTTATCAGTGTCTTTCTTCTTAAACTTTTTCTTATCCCCTCAGCTGTTAAGAGAGTTTTCCCTCTTTTCAAATCACAATGTATTTACTTGGGTAAAGCAGGTAAACAACAGGCTCCATGGTCTGATCAGGCTGTAGTATACCCCATAGAGAGATGAGCCTGCTTTTTGGCTACTTCTGGGGAAGCATATGACCTATTACTGAAGGGATTGCCATTTTGAATAATTCACCAAATCTTGGGTGGTCTTTTGGTCCCCAAAAATGTGATAGTTGGAGCAGAAGAAGAGTTTTTGCTAAAGCTGCTAAAGCTATGGTCAAATAGACTGAGGAATGGCCCATTTAGTTTATCTTATAGGGAGTGACCATCCTCTGACTCTCTTTTCCCACTGAGCGGGCAACTGAAGGCTTTTTGAAACTCTCCTTGGAGAAAGGAGGGAGGAATTTACCCTTTGCCCCATTCTAGCAGAAAGACTATAAAGTAACTAAGGCAGTCATGTTGGTTTAGATAAGCCTAAGCTTACACCTTAAACTACTGCATTTTCTGTTTTTTTTCTTTATATGAGCTTATGTGACCAGAGATCTCAACATGGATCTCTGTCCAAACTTAAGAGGCAATCTTGTGAGCAAAGACAATTGGCCTCTCGATCAGAACTAATTGGAAGAGGGAAAAGTTTCTGCACTATATACCCAATTCCTGCCCTGGATAGAAGATAACTACCTGAAGGGAATTATTTGGACAGTGTCAAGGTAAAATATGAAATTTCAATTTAGTAGTCCCCAGACTGCTTTGCTAGCTTTAGATATCAACCTCCTGGGAGAGTATTATAATAATTATGTTACTGTATGCTATTTTAAAATTTTGCAAAACGTTTCTTTTATATGGATGAGAGAGACACAGACAGAGACAGAGAGAATATATCAGTCTCTCCTCACTGGATCCAGCAGCAATCATTACTATTACACTTTTTTGTATATATGTTGCATATTGTCAGTGAAATGTAACCTTTTGAAAAAAGTGATTGTATTGTTCTTTTCTTCTTTGTATTCCTAAAAACTAAAACATGGTAGGCTTTGCACATAGAAGGCATGGAAAGCATGCTGGATCCAGAGTCAGAAAGACCTGAATTCAAAATGGGCCTCAGACATTTACCAGCAGCATAAGCCTTGGCATATCACTCAACCCTGTTTACTTCAGTTTTCTCATCTGTAAAATGAGCTGGAGAAGGAATTGGCAGTATCTTTGCAAAGAAAACACTAAATGAGGTCACAAAAAGTCAGACAAGACTAAACAATAAAAAGTAAGAAATAGAGAGGTATTAGGTAAGGAAAAAGCATGTGTACGCACACACACACACACACACACAGGGCTCAACATGACATATGAAGAGAACAATGTGGAAACTTCTCATCAGAATGGATGGTCTTAAAATTGTAACCTATCAGGAGATAAGGGGAAGGTCAGTAGATGAAGAGCCTTGAATCCCAAATTGAGGAGATAACAATCTGCTATAGGATTGTAATCAGCATGACTCATAGATCTAGAACAGAAATGAACCTCAGAGTCTATATAGGCCTAACTTCCCTTTTACAAATGAGAAAACTGAGATCTAAGCTTTGAACAGATAATAAGTGTCAGAGATGGAATTTAAATTTAAGTCTTCTGAATCCAGAAACTATGTTCTTCCTTCTGTACGGTATTATCTTTTGGACAGCTATTGCAGTTTATTTGAGCAGGATAATTGACATGAAAACAATAATTCACAACACTGTGGTATTTTATAGTGCTTTCCTCACAAGGACACTGGGAGAGAAGCATGTGTTAGGAGTAAACTAGATAATCTCAAAGTATTGTAATAAAGCAGAAAAGGTAAACTGACTGGATTTATAGCTGGATCACCATACTAAATTCTCCACCACCCTATATTTTTTTTTATTCAAATGTTATCTCATTTCATCCTCACAACAATCCTGTGAGGGAAGTATTATGATTATTCTCCTTTTGCAAGTAAAGAAATTTATTGAAAGAAATTAAATGACTTGCCGAGGATCACAGAATTATAAAATTGTGAGGCAGAATCTGAACTCAAGCCTTTGCTTTTTGCATCATCTGATTGTCACAAATCAAATGATATCCAAAGTGCAATAACTAGGGAATGTCAGAACTAGGGGTCTCCTTACTTCCAGTTCATGGCAACTTCCTAGCTACCTTTCTGATTAAAATACTCTCTCATCCTCTCTCTGTTTTAGTAACTAATGCAAAAGCTTTCCATCTTCCTAGAAGGATCCTTTACTAAGAATGTGAAGATAAACCAGAAAGATTAGGTCCTTAAGAAAACTAGGCCCATTAACACCTTTTTGCTGGAGCTTTTCTCCAGGTATTCCAAAACCCTAGGGATTTTCAACCATTTTTAAAGAAGTAAGAGTAGTAGGAAGAGATTAGCTCTTAACCCCAAAGTAACTCTGACAAGATAGATTTTTCAGTAGGATCATTCAGATCTATGTAGGAAGAAAGGATTACTTTACAATACTCAAGTTTGCTATTTAGCAGTAAAGATTAAGATAGACTATCTGTTCTTCTCTGCTTACTCTACCCCAGGTGAGATTTTCGGCCCTAAAACCAATTGAAAACCTAGGACTGGTGAGGCCAATGCCCAAAATTGGGGAAAAGAATATCAATAGTTGGGAAATAAATGATTTTTATTGAATCCTCTTCCCTCCTCACCCCCTTTCCTTTCTTTAACAATCTGAATTAGTTATCACCCTAGAAAAGGTATTATTTGGGCAGTCTCAAGGATGCTAATGGAAAATGCATTGCAGACAAACAGAATCCTGTGACTTTAGCTCCATTTGCTAATGAATAATTCCCTTGAGCTTCTGAAAAGGGAGAAATTCATTTGACACACCTAAAGACTGTTCTTAATCAGTTATAATTACCATTCCCAAGGTTACACCTTTGTAGCCTTTCTTGAAGGGATTCTTAGAGATGATGGTGATGAACATCATCATCAACACTGAGATTTTTCTAGTACTTTGAAAAGCATGTATTTATGTAGGACCTCATTTTATAGAAGAGGAAGCTGAGGTTCTGAAAAAGAATTCACTTCCCCAAGGTCACATAGCTAGTAAGTGGCTAAGGCCAAACTTGAATCCTAGGCCTTTTAACTCCAAATTTATTTTGGGATACATGATTACACTTTCAGTATGAAAAAGACTGGATGAGCTCTCATAAGGGATATTAGATTTGATTTGGACATTTGCTAAATACCTATGGGAAGTATACTGTTGGTAAAGCTACACAGAGACTACAAAGAGTCCTGGGACTGAGGAATTTCATTTCAATTTAGCAAATATTTATTGAGTGTACCACATGCAAGGTACTGTGCTAGAAGCATATACAAAGTCAAAAAAAAAAAAAAAAGAAAGAAAGAAAAAAAGAAACTTTCCCTAAGTTTAAGAAGCTTGTATTTTCTTGAGTCAGAAGAAAATTGCTTTTGCATCCTTTCTCTAAGAACTTTTTGATTTTCTCCATTTCTGACCTGATCCAGTTTGCCCATTCTTAGGAGACTGATGGACTCCAGAGGGAGTTCACCTTATTGGAGTCTGAATTAGAGAAATCACTTGATTAGTTTAGCCCATAATATCTCAGAACTCTCTAAATTCAAGAAGTCCTACAGCCTCAGCTTCTCCAGGAACAGGGATTAAGTGCACAAAACTCCTGATTCTAATCTTATTTTTAGAGTTGATAAAATGGAGAGTGGAAAATTAGGTACCTATTAGTCATTTACCTAGACTAGAGTCTAAGCTAGATTTTATCTGCTGAGTCCATGCTTTTCCTACTAGTTCATGAGATGTGGGAGTAATGCTCAGGAGGACTGTTATCTCTGATGTGAAGGCTTGCTGAGTCCTTTTCAGGGCTGCTCATTCATCTTTGATGTCCCCTTGATCTATCCAACTCTCATTGGTGACTCCATGAAGCTGTAGCTTATAGTGGCCATACCCTGGTAAAACTATCTCTGCAAATAGTCTAAACCAAGTTAAGAGTAACTGACAGGCCTCAAACCAATATGTGAGTTAAAGAGGTATCTACTCCAAGCATGTGAAGTCTTTTCTTGGTGGAATGAGCAAAGAACAATTTGTTCCAGGGGTTATGAGGCTGACTGAAGTAGGCACAGTGGAGTGCTTAAAACTTATAAACCATAGAATACTTATTATTGAATTTTGTCCTGTCACTGGACTTTGATGATTCAGGAAGAGAAAGTAAGGCTTATGACTTTGAACAACTCTGCCTCCTTTCTAGAACCATGTAGAACATGTTTACCCTACCTTGATTATACTGATTTTAACTCTTAAAGTCCCTTCCAGCTTTAACATCATCTTCCTCTCTGTTTAATGTTCCTTGGTTTGAGGTTTCTTCCAATTTTAACATTTTATATTTTTATTAAAACTTTTTATTTTCAAAACATATGCATGAATAATTTTTCAACACTGTTCCTTGCAACAATTCTTCCCCTTTCCTCCCACTGTCTCCCCTAGATGGCAAGTAATCCAATATATGTCAAACATGGTAAAATATATGTTAAATCTAATATATGCACATTTATATAATTATCTTGTTGCACAAGAAAAATCATATCAAAAAGGAAAAAAAATTAGAAAATAAAATGCAAGCAAATAACAACAAAAAGAGTGAAAATGCTATGTTGTGATCCATATTCGGTTCCCATAGTCTTCTCTCTGGGTGTATATGGCTCTCTTCATCACAAGATCATTGGAACTGCCCTGAATCATTTCATTTTGAAAAGATCCATGTCCATCAGAATTGATCATTGTATAATCTTGTTATTTCCAGGTACAATGATCTCCTTGTTCTGCTCATTTCACTTAGCATCAGTTCATGTAAGTCTCTCCAGGTCTCTCTGAGATCATCCTGCTGATCATTTCTTATAGAATAATACTATTCCATAAAATTCATATATCATATCTTATTCAGCCATTCTCCAACTGATAGGCATTCACTCAGTTTTCAGTTTCTTGCCAATACAAGACTGCTACAAACATTTTTGCACATGTGAGTCCCATTCCCTCCTTTAAGATCTCTTTGGGATATAAGTTCAGTAGAAACACTGCTGGATCAAAGGATATGCACATTTTGATAGTTCTTTGGGCATAGTTCCAAATTGGATCACTTCACAACTCCACCAACAATAACATTTTATATTCTACATGTGAAGAGGACAGGAATCTTTCATGTTGGATCAGTTCTTAGACAAAAGCCTCCAGCTCTTTCCCTGTCCTCTCTGGCATTGTTAAAACCCCATCTGTGCTGTATCAGCATTTCATATTAAATTGTATTGTTCAGGTACTTGTTGCCAAGGCAGTGAAAAAACTTAAAAGGAGTTCATTTACATTATCCCAACTGGGAGTGATGATTAAAAAACTCATCAATGTGTGGGAGAATTAAATGAAGAATAGATAAAAATGTCTTAATAGTTGTCATAAGAAAAGGAAAAAAAAAGAATGTCAGATATGAAACTTCACATTGCGTTGTATGGAGTGCCAAACCTTGATGGTATAAAGGCATTTATAAAAGTTATTTAGTCAGAATTTATGTCTAAGGAATATACTTTGGCCATATTCCTTAAATGATAAAAACTAACCTTGACCTGTGTCAAGACCTGTGATCTGACCTCACAGTGCCAGTCCATGGCAAAGGATATGTTTGAACTCCTGAAACAAACCCAAGTTCTTTTCATTGAAAATTCAATTTCAATAACAAAATCCTTTGAACACTCTCCAGGCAGAGACCCTATCCTAGTGAGGATGTCCAGGAAGAAATGTATGACCAAGAGCTATGTGCAGAGCTGCTGTAAAGAACAGGCATCAAAATAAGGTTAACATCTGAGGTAATTCCCTTCCTCTTCCTCTTGTAAGCCTTTCCTAAAATAGAATTTTTCCCCAATTTTCCCAAGTAATTCAAAAAAATCCCTCCTTAAGAGACATTCTACTCTCTCTTCATGGGCCTTTGGTAAAATAAAACAATTCAGCTGAATCATATTACCTTGTGGCATAAAATGTTAGGGTACATATATTAAGGCTCCCTACATGACTCTGGGACTTCACTTTATCCCCAGATTACTGTGGAGTGTTTCGCGTAATAAAAATTATGCAAATATAGCTTCAGACTCAATTGAGTGCATTTTCTAATGTTGATTAGTTAGGAATAATAAATTAAAATAGCAGAGCATTTAATTGGAACCCAAGAGCAAAGTAAATAATAAAGAGAAAATCAAACCCTTCAAAAAACCCATTCTCTGCTCCTGAAACACAGAAGTACAAATTTTTAATGGAAGTCCATTTTAATGTGAGGAAAAGAAAACTACTTAAACAATTCACGCTCTGTGGATTGTATCATGCTTGGAGAACCTTTGATGGCTCCATCTCCTTGCAAGGGAGCCTAATGTGTCTTGAAGCATTCTCCTCTTTACCTGTAGCTCCTTTGGCATGATTTTAGCACTCCCCTTATTGCTGCTACTCCATTCTATCTTGGTAGCTTTTACCCACTGAAAGCACTGTCCAATGACTTTTAATGCTTCTCCACTGAATTGCTAAACCCCAAGTTATTTTTAACTTTCTTTTGGAAGACTGCAAATGGGGAGAGGTGGAGAAAGAAGGGAACATGTCCTCCTTTTGTGAGATTATAAATATTCATATTTGGCACTCTCATTAAAGAGAGTAGTTACCTCTTAGAAGCATATAGATACATAAAGGTTAAAATATGACAATTTCATCTATAAATCAATGGGCACCAGAAGAACTTGTATAATAGATACAAGACCACAGGTAGTCAAAACCCTTTGCCCCTTTCTATACATAGGCACCCAATGACTGTACCCAAGAAACCTATTCAATCTTTGAGATTATGGCACAGTTTTAGGGTAGACTCCAGCAAGGGATAGGGTGGAGTAAGGGAAAAGGGTCAGGGTTTCCTGCACCCTGTTGCTCTCAACCTATTGTAGCTTCCCTTGGTGCTCAATAGGTAATGGTTATGCTCACAGACCCCACTCACTCTTCTTTTGTAGCTTAATTAACAGCACCATAAATCCTCCACAGTTTTATTCCTAGTTCAGCTTCTTTGATAAGGAATCTATAATTGTCACTCCCCAGTAGGCGGAGCTTTCCATATACCCCAGGACACCAGCTCTTTGTATTACATGGACTGACCACTTTAGAGACCTTGCCTCACTTAAAAACACACTTTAGTCTTAGAATCCATTCATCCCTTTGAAAAATCTTTGTAAAGACAGATCCCACAAATCTTTTCCCTATCATACTAATAATTCTCTGTAGATAATCTCTTTTTAAGAATCCCTGTCTTTAACTGCACATAAGCTTGGCTATCTTTTGCCTCTTTTTGCCCATTAACACTTCAGAGCCTTTGCATTAATGCCCACCATCCACCAGGATTTCTGCATTTTCCTCCAGGTTCCCCTCTTCCCCCAGGTCAATTGAACTGAGTTATTCAAATTATGCTCCAGCTGCTTTTTGAGTAAGTTCTTCAAAAGAGAAAAGAAAGCCTTATGATTCAGGGGTGAATGAACTAAGGAAGAAGAAAATTTGTAATATTCAGACCACAAGGATCAAATTCTTTAAAGATTGAGAAAATAGCTAAATAGTTCTTGCTCATCCTACTAATAATTAATGCTTCATAATGGAAAATAGAGATGTCATCTGTGGTCCCAGGGGGTCCCCTTTCTGACAAGAGGACTTGTTTTATGTACTCACATGAATTTAGTTCAATTCTAGGTGGAGTCTGATTCCAAAGAAGGAAGATCTGGCTTTTCTAAAACTTTCTGCCTCATATACTTGTCTAGGATCTCTAAAAGAATTTACATAGAACGTTATTGAAAAGTTATCTAAATACTACACACCTCTCAGATTGGCTAAGATGACAGGAAAAGACAAGGACGAATGTTGAAGGGGATGTGGGAAAACTGGGACACTAATACATTGTTGGTGGAGTTGTGAATGGACCCAGCCATTCTGGAGAGCAATTTGGAACTATGTGCAAAAAGCTATCAAACTGTGCATACCCTTTGACCCAGCAGTGTTTCTGTTGGGCTTATATCCCAAAGAGATCTTAAAGGAAGGAAAGGGACCATGTGCAAATATGCTTGTGGCAGCCCTTTTCATAGTGGCAAGAAACAAACTGAATGGATATCCATCAGTTGGAGAATGGTTGAATAAGTTATGGTATATAAATGTTATGGAATATTATTGTTCTATAAGAAATAATTGGGAGGATAACTTTAGAAAGTCCTGAAGAAACTTACGTGAACTGATGCTGAGTGAAATGAGCAGAACCAGGAAATCATTGTACACAACAACATCAATATTATTCGATGATCAATTCTGATGAATGTGACTCTTTCCAACAATGAGATCATTGATGCCAGTTCCAATGATCTTGTGATGAAGAGAGCCATCTACACCCACAGAAAGGATTGTGGGAAATGAATGTGGATCACCACATAACATTCTCACTCTTTTTGTTGTTTGCTTGCATTTTGTTTTTTTTCTCATTTACTTTTTTTGATCTGATTTCTTGTGTGCAAGAGAATTGTATAAATATGTTTACACATATTGGATTTAACATATATTTTAACATGTTTAACATATATTGAATTGCTTGCCATCTGGGGGATGGGATGGGGGGAAGGAGGAGAAAATCTGAAACACAAGGTTTATGCAAGGGTCAATGCTATCAAATTATCCATGCATATATTTTGAAAATAAAAAGCTTTATTTTCAAAAGTTATCTAATAAGTAGTAGACATCAGGTATTGAACAATTATTTATTTTCTCTACTACAAAAAATAATTAAAATTAAAAAACCTCATAAAATTCTTTAACACAAACTGAAATTATAAATTATAATCCATCATTTCTGTTATTCTCTCCTAGGAAGCAGGAAAGACTCTCAGGAGACTTGAGAGCCTGTAGAATAGATTTTGCTTTCACCTATTTGCACAAAGGAACAACACTAAATCTGACTAATCAAGGAAGAACTAATCCTTCAGAAAGGAGTGCATTCCTTGTGAAGTTCTCCATTTGTTAAGAAGATGAAGGAGGAAGAGGAGGAAATGATGGAGGAGGAGGAGAAAGAAAAAGAAAGAAAGAATCATTGCCTTATTCCAATCAATACATCCAAAGTCCCAATCTCTCAGATTTATAAGATTACTGACAACTGGAAATATCCACTTCTCAGAATTATTCTTTGGTTGCCTGTGTTTAGAAAAGGAAATCACTTCTGAAGCCACACTGGCTCTCAGAAGTTTTTCCAGGTGTAGGATCAGCCTATTAAGGAGAACCCTGACAAGAATCTTGCCAGCAATGATTAAGAGGCAAACCTCTTTGGGATTGTCATAGGACAATCTATTCCCTTTAGCTTTGTAAAGATGGACACTGGAGACATCCTTGAACTCCTGGGGCATGACTTTCTCTTGCCATATAATCTAGAAAATTTCAGTCAGCTTTTGTATGAGTAATGGATATTCTACGTTGTAAATCTCAGCCGGAATAGAACCAGTACCTAGTACTTTGCCACATGAAATGGTAAAGCTGAATGGAATTCAAAAACTATTTTGTCCATTGAAACTTTAGCTAGAGAGTAATTGATTTCAACTTAAAGTAAATAGTCAATACATTCAGCATTGCTTGATGGTGTACTGTTGAGACCACTATGGAAGTGTTCAGCCCATCTCTCAAGGATCATGTTCTTATTACTAATTAGTGCAGCACCATCAATAAATATTGAATAGTTGAAAGGTACCATAGGTCTTTGACCCATAAATAGTCTTCAATGCATTATAAAATGCTTTGGATTGTTATTATCAGTATAAAACTGAGAAACAGCTGATATAGTATTTCCTGCCCAAAAATTCCAGGAAAAATGCCAGGAGCAGAACAGAGTGTGTATACAACATTTGTAGAACTGATTAAGGCCTTTGATACCCTCAGTCATGAGGGCTTATGGAAAATTATGTCAAAATTTGGTGGCCCAAAGAAGCTCATCAGAATAGTATGTCAATTTCATGATGACATGCTTACCTAGGTTCTGGGAAATGGATAAGACCCTCAAGCTTTTTCAGTCACCAGTGTAATTAAACAAGTCTGTGTGCTTGCTCCCATGCTTTTTAGCATGTTTTCAGACATATTGTCAAATACTTTCAAGAGGACAAGCATGGAATCAATGGCAACTACTACATTGATGGCAAATTCTTCAACTTAAAAAAGGCTACAAGCCAAAACTAAAGTGGAAGGAGTGTTGGTACATGATTATTTGTCTGCAGATAATTAATTGTCCACTGCAGCCTCTGAAACTGAAGTACAACAAAGTATGAATCAATTCTATGCTGCTTGTGCTAATTTTGACCAAACAGTTAACACCAAGAAAACACAGGTACACCATCCATATGTGGAACCATAAGTTACAGTAAATGGTGAAGTTTTAAATGCTATGGACAAAGTTCTCTCACCTTGGCAGTATACCTTCCAGGGATGTCCACAATGATAAAGAGATTGGCACACACATTGTCAGAGTTAGCATCTCCCAGAGTTTGGGAGACTTAAAAGAAAAGTGTGGGACAGAAGAGGTATGGCTACTGACTACCAAACTGAAGGTCTACATTGCCATTGTGCTGACCTCATTATTATATGCCTGTGACACTTGGATAATATACACTAATTCCATGTTAGGAAACTGAATCACTTCCATTTGAATTGTCTCAGGAAAATTTTGAAGGTCATGTGGCAGGATAGCATACCAGACACTGGAGTCTTTTTCTCTTTTTAAATTTTTAAAGCTTTTACTTTCAAAACATATAGATAGATAACTTTCAACATTCACCCTTGCAAAACCTTGTGTTCCAAATTTTTTTCTCCCTCCCTCCCCCCACTCCCTCCCCTAGATGGCAAGTAATCCAATATATGTTAAACATGTGCAATTTTTCTATACATAGTTCCACAACTATCATGCTGCGCAAGACAAGATCAAAAAGGAAAAAAAATAAGAAAAAAAATTGCATGCAAACAACAACAACAAAAGTGAAAATACTATATTGTGATCCATACTCAGTCCCCACACTCTTCTCTCTAGGTACAGATGTATCTCATCATCCACAAGATCATTGGAACTGGCCTGAATCACCTCACTGTTGAAAAGAGCCACATCCATCAGAATTGATCATCATATAATCTTGCTGTTGCTGTGGACAATGTTCTCCTGGTTTTACTCACTTCACTTAGCATCAGTTCATATAAGTCCTTCCAGGCCCCTATGAAATCATTCTGCTGATTGTTTCTTATAGAACAATAATATTGCATAACATTCATATACTATAACTTATTCAGCCATTCTCCAACTGATAGGCATACACTCAGCTTCCAGTTCCTTGCCACCACAAACATTTTTGCACATGTGGGTCCTTTTCCCTTTTTTATGATCTCTTTGGGATACAGGCCTGGAAGACATTGCTGGATATGTACCATTTGATAATCCTTTCAGCATAGCTCCAGATTGCTCTCCCGAATGGTTGGATCAGTTCACAATTCCACTAACAATGTATTAATTTCCCATTTTTCACACATCCCTTCCAACATCATCATTTTCTTTTCCTGCCATCTTAGTCAATTTGAGAGGTGTGTATGGTACCAATGAGGTCCTTTTTCAAACTAAACTATCAAGTATTCCCACTCCACTGCAGAGAAGTAAATGGTCAAGGGCTTCAGCATTGACTGATGGTATACTGTTGAGATCACTATGGAAGCCCATCTCTCTAGAATCATATCTTTATACTGTACCGTGGGCCTTCTATCATGGGGACCAAAGTGTCTCTCCCCTTAGAGCCAAAGTATGCATGTTTTATTCCTGTGGAACCAGTTTCTCCCTCCCCCATTATCATCCACCCATCTCCTCACAGTAGAGACAAGTATAAATGTTTATAGCAACATGGTATTGAGGAAAGAAGTGTACCTTCCTAACATCTCTCTTGTGCATTCTCTACTCATTTTTTCACATGGTCATTGTCTTAATTCATTCCTTCATCACTTTTTCCCTGAATTTTTTCAGTGGCCTCCTCAGTGATATCCCTTCCTCAGTTCTCTTTTCATTCCAATCTATCCTCCATCAAGCTGCCAAAGTGATTTGAGTTTTTGTTCAATTCTAAATTGACCTATTCTATAAATTCCAATGTCTTTCTATTGCCATTAATATTAAAAAATAAAATGAAACTCCTCTGTATGACTTTTAAAATCCCAATCTTTCTAGATACATAATACAATATATGTATATTTGTCTATGTATGTATAACATTTATGTCTCATATATATATATAATCATGATAACATATGATCATTTAGAATTAAAATGCTATGTCATTCCCCTTTGAAGACTAGTTTAGAAAAACTGGCCTTCTTTTACACACACACACACACACACACACACACACACACACACACACATGCATACAGTTGACCCATCCACAGAAAGTGTTTAATAAATGCTTGTTTGACTGATTGACTCTGTTGTACATCTGCATGTCTTGGCACTAGCAGAACTCTCTATACCTGGAATGCATTCTTTCCTCACCTCTGCCTTGTAAAATCTTTCACTTCCTTAAATGAGAAGGAAAAGGAAAAAGCTTTTTATTAAGTGCCTCTTAAGTACTGTCTTCAACTCTAAATTTCTTTATTCTACCCCCATCCCCTCACAATTATTAGTACCCTCACTCCCCAAGTGAATTTATTTATTCTTTATACATTTACATATGAACATACTGTAACCACAAGTAAAATGTAAATTCCTCAAGAAGAGGGACTACTTCATTTGTCTGGAATATAGCAGGTGCTTAATAAGTTTTTTTTTTTTTGTTTTTGTTTTTTGGATTATTTGATTGATTGATCAAGGAGTCTATATTCAGATCTTATGCCTTATACCTTTTTAGATTTTTCTTTCTGGGCAATCACTTCAACTCTCTGTTTCAGTTTCCTTATCTGAAATATAAGGAGATATGGGAATAATACTTCCCATGCCAGATTCAAAAGGCTGTTGTGAGGAAAGAACTTAGAAATATAAACCAGTGTTAAAGGAGGATTGGAACTTTTCCTAAAGTATAGAGATATTCCTTTTTTTTTTTTTTTTGGCTGAGGCAATTAGGGTTAAATGACATACAGCTAGGAAGTATTAAGTGTCTGAGATGAGAGTTGAACTCAGCTCCTTCTGACCTCAAGGCTGATGCTCTATCCACTGTACCATCTAGCTGCCCTAGAGGTATTCCTTTAAGTCAAAGTAGGCTCTTCCTCATCTAAAGTGTCAAAATTAGGACCTAAGCCTTCTGCAGGAGTCCCTGATCTATTGTGGAAACAGATATCTGAATTTAAGGAAGCTAATGAGATGTAACTAGCTGCTTCCTTCCCCCCACCTTTAAAGGGGGTCATTTAAAGGGTTTTAGAAACACTATCCAAAGGAATTTGATTTTTTTAAACTAATTTACATTAAGCAACATGGAAAGATTACCCAAATTTTAACCATTCTTTCCGGTAAACTGCCAAAATTGAAGGTTATATGCTGTAGAGAAAATAACTTTGAGATTGGACTCTAAAGTCTGGCTTAAAATGCTGGCCTTTCCAACCTACTGATTGTGTGACCATTGGCCAATAGCTTACCTTCAGCCGTAGGCATCAGTTTCCTTATCTACAGAATGGACTAATGATACCCTGGGGTGCTGTGAGGCTCAAGTGAAATAATGAATGTAAAGCACTTTGCAAACCTTAAAGTGCTATATAAATGCCAGCTATTATTAATATTACTAAACTACAGTAACCAGGCCTCTATTTTGATGATGACTTCATTCCCCCAGGCTTCTATTGCACTCCTGCTGAGCTTAAGTAATGTTTGCAGAGCAATACAAGGATGTGCTGGTAATGTTTAACAATCAGCTCTCTGGGGGGAAAACCTTGTGCACTTATACTTTCAGGTTTGATCTGTATTATTAACACTTTCTTTAGTCTAGACAATCAATAAGCAATAAATTAAGCCCTGATTTATAGCCATTTAGAATTTCTGAAATGTAAATATTCACACTGAAAATTTAGCATTCAGATCTGGTTCCAGCACACTTCTAATGATACCTAAAGTTCCTTCTACCTTTAACCCTCTGCAAGTCTATGACATGAAAATTATAAATATCTAAAACCAATTCAGTTTGAGAGATGGAAAGCTGGTATTTTGGGAAAATAATGATTAATGTAATCTTAAAATCAATCCTTGGAGTATCTTATTTGTATATGCACACAAAGAAATGAACAGAATATGACATAGAATTTGAAAAAGACTCGGGGAATAAAATATTATTAATATGTTTGAATTTAGAATTATGGAAATGTTTTGATTAGGAATTATGCAACAAAAGTACCAGACTGCTCATATCTTTTGACCTTGAAATTGAACTACTGAATATATGCTGTAAAGCTGACAGAAAGAAAAGTCCCATATATACCAAAATGTTCATGGCAATATTTTTTGTGGTAGCAAAAATCTTGAAAGAAAGTGTGTTTTGTGTATTAACACTTTATCAACTTTGTTACCTGCTCCTTCTATTTTTTCATCAAAAAGCTTGGAGGGATTAGTGTGTAAGATCAATTGACAGAGTTGTCTTGATCAGTTTCTCCCAAACTCCCATATTCAAAATAGTACTCCTCTTTCCTCACAAACCCACTCGTCTTCCAAACTCCCCTGCTACTGTCAAGAGTACCACCACCCTTCCAGTCACCCATCTTGGCAACCTTGCTTTCCTTTATCCTTCAATAAATTTTCAAGTCTTGTTTCTTTCTCCATATCTCTCTTATCTATTCCTTTCTCTTTACTTTCTTATCTGTCTCTCTAGTTCAAGACCTCACCACCCGGATTATTGCAGTTTATAGTAGCTTCCTACTCTTGTCTCTGTTCAATTCAGTCAACAACTCCCACCCACCTACAAAAATGATTTTTTTTTTGATGTGTGAATCCTATTGTGTCTAAAAATGAGAAATTGTACAGTACAAGGAAGCTCAGAGCAAATCAAGATAGCAAATAAAGCAAGCCAACTATACTGAGGGGAGATACTCAAAATGAAGAAGTCAGGTATGGCAGAAACAAGTCAGGTTTAACAGGTTGTTGTTATTGTTCAGTCTGACTCTTCATGATCCCATTTGAGGCTTTCTCAACAAAGATACTAGAATGATTTGCTATTCCTTCTTTAGCTCATTTTACAGATCAGAAAACTGAGGTTAACAGGGTTAGGTGACTTGTCCAGGGGTCACAGCTAGATTTGAACTCAGGAAAAATCAGTCTTCTTGATTCTTGGCCTGCTATTCTATCCACTGTGCCACCTAGCTACTAACTTGCTGACAAATTGGAGGGAACATCCAAACTAGTTAAGTCTGATATGTTTTTATTGGATTATTTGTGTTACACAGGACCATCCATTTGAGAAAAGAATCAAGGAGTTTGGACCTAAGAATTAGTTCTGATTCATGCTGGGGGAATGTCTAGGAAATTGGTATCTAGTTGGTATTCAAAGTTCTTTATACAACATGCTTTTAGTCATTATTTTAGATCTTATTTTTATAGGGTAATTGCAGAGGATTTGAGTTTTTTGGTGCTTCTTCACTTAGTGGTATAGGGAGGCTAGTAAGATCTATGGGATACATATTAGCACTGGATTTAGAATCAAATATAATTTCCTCCATTTGATATCTACACTTCTTTACAACCTGGTCACAAAATGCATTTCTGTCCTTAAACTTTGCTCTCTTTGACATACCCTATGGCCCAGCCAAAATGGCCTATTTTCTTGCTCTTCACACATTTCTCCATTTTCTCTCTCCATGCCTTTATATGAGTATTATGCATTCTCTTAAAATCCCTTTTTTTCCTTCAAATTAAGTTCAAGTACCACCTTCTATATGAAACATTTTGATCCCTACACCAATTACCTTGGATTTATTTGATATGTACATAATGTATATGTAAAATGAGTCCCGAAAATCTTAATCATAGATTTTTTGGTAATGTGTAGATGATTTTTGTGGGAATGTTTTATACCTTTCTATTTTCCTGAGATTTTAATTTTTTCACATAAAGAGGGAATGAAACAGTTTTCCAGCCTAACACAACTTAGGTCAGCAGGAAAGGTCTGTCATACTAGGGGGAGAGTGGAGCACACTCCAGCAGAGGCCCTGCCAGACAGCCCCAGTCCCAGAAAATGAGGAGCAGGCCTTGAGAGTAAATGAATCAGTTGCAATAGCAGCTGCTTCCAGAGCTCTCAAGCCACAGATGGTAAGGAGATTTCTTTGCTAGTATTAAGGTAAGACTCTATTACTTTGTTCATACTTGGAACCAGGTCACAGTCCTGGGTGGCAGTCCCAGGGCAAGGAGGTACACTAGCTCACTGGAGCTTATGGCCACATTGGAATGGAGACCCTCTTCACAGTTCCAGGACACAAAAAAGTGCTTGTGGACACTCACAGACCAGAGGACAGGCCATGAGAGTAGTATGCATCTCTCCTTAGATCATATCACCTTTGAAGAACTGAAAACTTATAGGTACATAGAAATATTTCCGAAAGCAGCTGCACAAATTCCCTGAAGCTTGGGACATTGCACATTCCACCCTGGAAGCAAAGCTTGAAAAATGAGCAAGCAACAGAAAAAAAAAAAAAAACTTCTCATCAAAGAAAGTTAGCAATGTCAAAACTCTTTCATCCAAAGCTTCCAAGAAAATATGAACTGGTCTCAGGACATGGAAGAACTCAAAAAAGAAGTTTGAGAATTAAGTAAGAAAAGTAGAAAAAAATTGGAAGAGAAATTAAATTGATACAAGAAAACCATGAAAAACAAGTCCACAGTTTAGTAAAGGAGGCACAAAAATATTAAAGAAAACACCTTAAAAAAGACTAGGCCAAATGGTTTTTACCATTTGTACCTCTTCTGAGGCACAAAAAGCTAATGAAGAGAATACTTTAAAAAAACATAATTGCCAAAAGGAAAGAGAATCACAAATTCTCCTTAAAAAGTAACATTGAACAAATAAAAACTAATAACATTATGAAAAATCAGGAATGATAAACCAAAATCAAAAGAATGAAAAATAGAAGACAATGTGAAATATTTCTTTGGGAGAAAAAATTGACCTAGAAAATAGATCCAGGAGAGATAATTTAAAAATTATTGGATTACTTGAAACCCATAATCAAAAAAAGAGCCTAGACATCACCTTTCAAGAAATTATCAAGGAAAACTTCTCTGATATTCTACAGAGTAAAGTAGACATTGGAGAATCCACCAAACACCTAAAAGAGATCACAAAATGAAAACTCTCAGGAATAGTATAACAAAATTCCAAAGCTCCCATGAAAAGGAGATAATATTACAAGCATCCAGAAAGAAACAATTCAAGTTTTGTGGAACCACAGTTAGGATTACATAACATTTAGTAGTTTCTACATGAAAGGGTTTTAATGATATTATGGAGAGCAAAGGATAACAAACAGAATCACCTACCCAGCAAAATAGTATAATCATTTAGGAGAAAAAAATCATTAGGAGAAATAGAGGACTTTCAGGTATTCTTGATGAAAAGACTAGAGCTGAGTAGAAATTTTGACTTTCAGGTACAAAATTCAAGAGAAGCATAAAATGGTAACAGGAAAGGAAAATCATAAGAGACAATAAAGTTGAACTATTTATATTCCTACATGGGAAGATAATATTTGTAACTTGTAAGAACCTTATTATTAGGGCAGTTAAAAGGAATATATATATATAGACCGAGAATACAGATGTGATCTATTTTACCCTACAAGAAAGTAGGAGGGGAAGGGGATGGAAGAGATGATAGAAGGAAAGGAAGATTGAGGGGAGGATGTAGTCAGAAGTACAACACTTTTGAGGAGTGACAGAATGAAAAAAGAAAGTATAGAATAAATGGGGAAAGGAGGATAGGATGGAAGGAAATATAGTTAGCAAAACTAACTGTGGGAAGGGAGGAAGATGACAGCCTCATGATTTAATAACTGAAAAAGTCAATCACTAATTCATTCACTTAGCACACGCGCACGCACGCGCGCGCGCACACACACACACACACACACACACACACCAAAGAGCTTTCATTCTCTGGCAGAATGTGTGATCTTTGTGCTCTGGAATCCAATTAGTAATTATTTTGTAGTATTGTAGTCTCTGCTAACACACCCTGCCCTTCTGTGGCAAGTTTGTGGCAGACCAAGTCTGTTCATCAACTTGCAGAAGAAGGGTATTATAAAGGAGGGGAATGTGGATTATATTCAGATGGGGGAAGGCAGCACTCAGTCAGAAAATTCAATAGAGAAATAACTTGGCAGGCACCATAATGAATGTGACCAGTTCTTTTTCCTTTGGACATATCCATAACTGGGAACAGAAAAGTCACTTGGGATAGGAAATAATGTGAATTTCCTAAAAGGAGGGGGTTGAAACAGCTTTAAGGTCTAGCTCCTAGGAAGGAGTCAGAAAGTGAACAATAGCGTATCAAAAATAAAAAGACTAATGTCATCAAAGATCAGTTAAAAATTTAGAAAAAAAGAAATAAATAAATAGGGACATTATTAAAAGAGATGGGAATATGACTGCCAGGAAAATTTATTGTAAATATCTCTAAATACTTATTGTAAGTTAAAGGAATTTGAATCAATACCTGATGAGATATAAAAATTTGTAAATTTCCAAGCAAGTATGAAATCACAGTAGGATATTTCCAAATAATTTAAGAAATCAAAATCCTGAAAAAAGTTAAAATTGAACAAATGACAGAATTCATGATGTTTACAGCAGAAATTAAGAGCAGAAGAGACCAATTAAAATCCATGGTAGTGAGTCCTTCCAAAGAAGCAAAAGAGGAAATACAAATACAGGGAAGTAAAGGACAAGCTGGGTAAATAAATGCAAAAGGAAATAATATTAAAAGAATATGCAGTCTCTAAAGAAGCAAGATGCTTAGAGACAACTTCAACATCATAAGTTTCACAGAAGCATCAATTCTCCATATTAGAGAATTCACATTCAGTTTTTACTGTCCTTGGTCCTTGTCCGAATTGACTCTTTAGGGGACAAGATTACCAGTGGCTAGTTGCCAGTTGTTATGCTGCTGTTCTGCCTTAGTCATTTCTATTATTGAGTTCTCTGACTGAATGCTGCCTTCCCCCCAGCAAAACATAATCCCCTTTTTCCCATAGCATCCTTTCTTCTGGAAGATGGTGGATACCTTTTCTTGACACACAATGATAGTATTAGGAAATGGCAGGGTGGTTGCAGAGACTGCAGTAATAACAGAGAAATTGATGATGTACTTTGGAATTGAAGACACCTATGGGGTTCAAAAAACATCACCACCAATAATAAAATAGACAATTAAGGGATTTCTTTCTAAAAGAACACAAAAGAACAAACATGGAAGCAGAACTTAAAGAAATAAGAGAAGTAGTAATAAAGGAACAAGTCTGAATCACTCTGGAATATACTTCACAATTCCTTCCCACAAGTGAATTAATGCATGTTGTGAATTTTTACTGCAAAATTGGAGGATACCTATAAGGGGAGGGAAAAGTAGAATATACAGAAGAATGTGTAATGTGCCCTAATTAAGTAAATGGTGAACAATAAAAGAAAATTAACTCCTATAGTCTCTTAGATTGATAAGTAAGAATAGATAGCTGATAGCCAGACAGACATTCAGAAAGACAGACAGATAGAAAAAAATATGGAACATTTATCATGTAGCAGACCATGAGCATTAGGAATACAAATATAATCAAAGATAAGATAATTTCTACCCGCAAGGAGTTTATATTCTAGTGGTGAAAGACAATATAAAAAAACCCCAAAAACTTAAAAGGAGAGAGCTAAATTGAGCAGGGCAATACTTATTTAGAAGCAGGATGGAGAAATAAGCTTGGAAGTTAAGGGTTTAGCTAAATTTAAAGAGAATGTGGGTGCTTTTTGAACCTTCTTCTTAGAAGGAAACTCCCCAATCAGAGGAGGCGATCATAAGATTAGAGATGTTGCCAGCACAGGAATATGGGTGGAGTTGATATCTGGTCTAAGGAGTCATGGGCTGGTCTGTATTTGAAAAGAAGAGGAGTAGAAGAAAATGGATGAGGTGGCAAATGGAACAATTGAAAGAGGGGAAAAGAAAGAAAGAACCTGAATCAGTGTTGGGAGATCCCACTGAAAAATATTCTCACTGGAGGGAGAAATATATTGTGTCACTGGGAGATTGAGATCTCACAATGCATATAATCTGCAATGATTTGGTACTCAGAGAGACTACTTCCTCTGAGAGAAACTCCGACTTCTACTGATGCCTTCCTTCTCCAGAAGGAAAATTAATATTCTAGTGGTAACTAATACCTAGAAGAGTACATGGATCCAGATAAGAGATTCCATGATAAATGGGAAAGAATGTGATCATAGGAAGGGTGGAGATTGAACTAAATTGTATAATCAGATATACAGAGACATTTTAACAGTGGACAATATTTATATCCTCATTACCTTGGATATGATTTCATATTTATAAGAGTGGGGCACAGCAGAAAAATGAGAGGAAGGGGAAATATCTATAATGCAATAACATAGTAATTAAAATGAAACTGGAAAATGTTTAACAAAATAAAAATGCAGTACAACAAAGGAAATATTGATTTTTGCCTTCCTAAATCAATATTTAGCTACAGGTATCTTTATACTTGAATTTGACACTACTTATTTAGAAGACAGAATACAAAATTGATGCTTTAGAGGTTATAGTTCTGTAAGAAACAAACTAAAATAGGTATAATTGTGTATAAACACCATGAACTAAAGTATAAAAGTTTAGAAGCCACATAAAGGGACAGAAAATGAAAAAAAAATAAACCTTAAACAGAAGTTGAAAAAGAAAGAAAATTTTTTTTATTTAACTAAGTAAAAGAATGGAATTAGGTAATAAAGTAAAAGAGAAAAAAGAAAAAAGTAATCAATAACTATAAACTCCAAAACTAAGAAAATGGTGACAAACAAAAGGGAGTGCAGTTTGAGGAGAGAAAGAACTTTTGTCAAAGGGTTGTTTAAAAGTAGACTAAATGATGCATAATTTTGGGTGAAAAGTACTATCTTAAAAATAAACAGGAAAAAAAATCCTAATTCCAAAAAGAAGTAATAGCAGAGACACAAATGGTGAAAAATATAAATCTAATTATTTTTTTATTAAAGCTTTTTATTTGCAAAACATATGTATGGGTAATTTTTAAACATTGACCTTTACAAAGCTTTCCATTACAAATTCCACCCCCCCCTCCCAATCCTCCCCTAGATGGCAGGAAGTCTACTATATGTTAATTATGTTAAAATACTTGACAAATGGAATATATGTATACATATTTTTTACAGTTATCTTGCTGTGCAAGAAAAGTTGGATCTACAAGAAAAAAAAATCTGAGAAGGGAAACATAATGCAAGCAAACATCAATAGAGAGCATGAAAATGTTATGTTGTAGTCCACATTTCATATCCCTCTCTCTGGATGTATATGGCTTTCTTTGAATCACCTCATTGTTGAAGAGAACCATGTCCATCAGAATTGATCATCGTATAGTCTTTTGGTGCCATGTATAATGATCTCTTGGTTCTGCTCATTTCACTCATCATCAGTTCATGCAAGTCTCTCCAGGCTTCTCTGAAATCATCCTGCTGGTCGTTTCTTGTAGAACAATAATATTCCATAACATTCATATACCATAATTTATTCAGCCATTCTCCAATTGATGGGCATCCATTCAGTTTCCTGTTTCTAGCCACTACAAAAAGAGCTGCCACAAACATTCTTGCACATGTGGGGCCCTTTTCTTCCTTTAAGATCTCTTTGGGATATAAGCCAATAGAAACACTTCTGGGTCAAAGGGTATGCACAGTTTGATAACTTTTTGAGCATAGTTCCAAATTGCTCTCCAGAATGGTTGGATCCGTTCATAGTTCCACCAACAATGCATCAGTGTCCCAGTTTTCCCACAACCCCTCCAACATTCGTCATGATCTTTTCCTGTCATTTTAGCCAATCTGACAGGTGTGTAGTGGTACCTGAGAATTGTTTTAATTTGCATTTCTCTGATCAATAGTGATTTGGAGCATCTTTTCATATGACTAGAAATAGTTTTAATTTCATCATCTGAAAATTGTTCATATCCTTTGACCATTTATCGGTTGGAGAGTGGCTTGAATTCTTATAAATATGAGACAATTCTCTATATATTGTAGAAATGAGGCCTTTATCAGAACCCTTAAATGTAAAGATGATTTCCCAATTTATTGCTTCCCTCCTAATCTTGTCTGTATTAGTTTTGTGTGTACAAAAACTTTTTAACTTAATATTGTCAAAATTATCCATCTGGTGTTCAATGAGTTCCAATTCTTCTTTGGACACAAATTCCTTCCTTCTGCACAGATCTCAGAGGTAAACTATCCTATGTTCCTCTAATTTGCTTATAATATCACTCTTTATATCTAAATCATGAACCCATTTATATCTTATCTTGGTATGTGGTGTTAGGTGTGGGTCAAGCCCTAATTCTTCCATACTAGTTTCCAATTTTCCCAGCAGTTTTTGTCGAATAGTGAGTACTTATTCCAAGAGCTTGGGTCTTTGGTAAACCTAACTCTTTAAATGTAAATATATTAAATAATCCAGTAAAATGAGGATGAAAAATGGGCAAAAAAGTCAAATCTATAATTTGTTTACTAGAAACACTCTTAGAAAGAAAGATATGCACAGAATAAAAATGAGAGGCTGTAATTAAATTTATTTTACATTAGGTAAATTCAAGAAAACAGGAGTTTCAATCATTCTATCAAACAAAGCAAAAACTAGAATTTACAATGAAAAAAAGGTACAGGAGGAAATTAGAACAGACTAAAAGGAGCCATAAATAACAAACCAATATGATTCAAATACTATAGCAAAAAAAATCATAAAAGGAAAATTGATTTAATTACAAGATATAACTAGTTATACAAAAAATGGTAGAAGAAATTAATTCTCTCCACCCTCAGATTGGGAAAAATCTAAAAGAAAGATAAACAAAAAAGAAAGCATAGAATCAAACAAATTGTTGGAGAAATTATTATAAAAAATGTGTGGTATCTTTTAAATGGAAAAGCTAAGTAATATACATATTTGTTAACCCCACACGGAACTTTTAGAAAAATTAGTCACAAGCACAGAGTTATTTCAAAGAAATGTAAAAAGGCAGAAATAATAAACATTTTCTTTATGAAGTGTAACACAATTTGGAAAAATCATTTTAAGGAATAGAAACAAAAGACATAAATCAAAATGGAGTCTTAGTAATGAAATTCTAAATAACAAGTAGGTCAAAAAAACACCATAGAAACAATGAATAATAATGACTTAATTTCTAGCTTTTTCAATTTCTTTGTCTTGAGATTTAGATTTCACTTGTCAGAGATAGCCTTGGTATTTTTTATGTAAGTACTTATCCATTTCATTTGCATTATCCTTTTTACTTGCTGTTATATATATATTATATGTTATATAATCATTTAACAAAATGATTTCTAATATTTTTCTTTAGTTTTCATTCATTTGTCATGAGTTCCTCTTTTTCATCTTTGATTTGGGCAAGTTGATTTTCCTTTCTATCAGATTAGCTAAAGGTTTAGATATTTTATTAGTTTTGTCGAAAAACTGTTACAAATTTTATTAATGAATTTAGTTCTTTCTGTCTTCAATTTTCTTTCTAATTTTAGAGTTTTATTTTTATATTTAGCTTTTTTAAAGCACTACTTTTATAGTTTTGTTAGTTGTATGTTCAATTCATTTTTTTTCTCTCTCTTGTTTATGGAAGTATTTAGAAACATACATTATCCCAAAGGACTATTTTAATGCTTCCACAAAATTTTGTCCTGTTGCATCTTTGTTGTCCTTTTAAAATGAAATTATTTCTATGATTTGTTCTGAACCAACAATTCTTTAGCATTCAATTATTTAGTCTCTATTCTAATTTGAATTATTTATTTAAATCTCATTAAGTATATTTTTATCACATTGTGGCCATTCAAGGATATTTATAATATTTTGGGGAGCATTTTTGTGAGTTTTTAATATATCAGAACATGGTCAGGTTTTGTAAAGATGCCTGACAAAGTTCAGAAATATATTCCTTTCTGTTCTTCAGTAATTGCCACAAATCTGTTGCAAAAATCTTCTTAAAACCTGCTCAGGTTCTGTAATGTGCTCTCTAGAGCCCCCAAGTTGGGGTGCCAAAATGTACTATGCTTTGTAGAGCCCCCACACTAGAGTGCCAAAATATACCATCTGGACTAGCTCTCTGGAGGATCTCAGGACCAGCCCAAGTCCTTGGTCTTGGTGGAGGAATGATGAGGCTGAGACCCACGAGGATGGTTAAACATGGAGTCTGTTTATTCCAAATTCTCTTACCTTTATATACCCTAATATCCTTATATAACCAAAGCAACACTGTGCATGTTCTAATTATATACTGCATATGCAGGACCACATAAGCAACTTGCTATTGTATGTAGATGACTCTTTGCCACTTGGTATCACACTGCTTTAATTACAACACAGGTTATAAGGGGCTTCTCAGGAAGGCCGAGAGCCAGCAGGGGAGATGGGGAGCTGAACCAGACATTGTCAGCAGGTTCCCTCTAAGCTGAAGGGTCTTATACCTCACCCAGAGTTCCCCCACTATCTGTGGCCCTCTACAAGGTTCCACTTTTTTTTTTAATCATTTGGTTACTTTTTTTTTTCCAGGTCACTTCCATTTTAGAAATCAACTTGGAATTATGCAAATAAAGAGACTGAAAAGAAACTTGCATCAGAGACTTTATTATTGGGTTTATATCTCAAGAAGCCACTAAAAAGAAAAAATTCCCCCTGTATTCTTAGAAACTTACATTTGCACTTTTTGTAATAGCTAAGAATTGTAAACAAAATAGGTAATCATCATCCGGAGAATGACTAAATAAACCATGGTGCATGATTGTATTGGAATACAATTTCATTTTAAGAAATGATATGTGATGAATAAAGAGACTTTGGAAAGATCTCCGTGAACCGATGGAGAAGGAAGAAAGTGGAGCCAAGAAAACAATATGTTTTTAAATATACAACAATATATTTTTAAAAATGTTAAGTGGAAAGCAAAAATAAATGTAATGAAATTAAAAAGGTCATGCAAAACTCAAATGAAGAGATATTAGAAGATACCTCTAACCTATTCCTTAATGGAAGTGAGAGTCCACAAATGTTAAACATTGTATAAGTTTTGAGACTTTTTCAATATATTGATCAGTTGTGATGACTTGTTTTTTCCTCTCTAAAAAAATATAATTTGTAATATGGGATGGCTCTTTGGGAGAGAAAGAGAGAGCAAGCTATAAGGGATAATGATAGTGATATAAGACACTTTTTTTAAAAGGATATTTAAGTGAAATAATAATGATCTCAATTTTGAATGTGCTATCAGAGCTATATTAGCTATCAGAGGTGCATTTTGGTGGCAATATATCTAGGAAGTCAGAAATGTAAATTTGTAACAATTGTCAGTATAAGAGATAATAGATTTGAGAGCCATCTACATAGAGTCTACATAGTCCAAATCCTGGACATCAATGCCAAGGGAGAAAATATAGAGAACAAAGAATAAAGATGGGAGAATTCACTCTTAGATATCTATTTGGAAGATGGAGAAGAAAAGGACCAATGAAGGAAACAGAAGAATTGAGAGATGTAGGATATCTTTGAAGCTGGGGAGAATATTCAGTAGGGAAGGGTAGTCATCAATAACAAATGTAACAGAGACATCTAGGAAGTTAGCTTTGACATCCTCTGGTTCTAAGATTCTCCTAGGAGTCAGTGGGAATGTAATGAAAGAAATCTGAAAATAGATTCAGTTCAAATACTGACTATCATTTACTAGAAAATTATTTAATAACTCAGGAGCTCAGTTTCCTTATTTGTAAAATGATCTCTAAGTTCCTAACTTTCTCTGAGTCAAATATTTTTCCCAGTATTACATACTATAGATGATATAAATGATCTTCCAAAATGGCTTTGAGGAAATCTCTGCCCCCTAAAAAAACTTCATGGAAAAAATGAAAGATTGATTCATAACATGTGTAGGCCAAAAAACATAGAAAGTCACATAAAATATCAAAGAATACTAGAAAAAAGTATTCCTTGTGATGACTTAAGTAATAATCAGCAAATATCAGAACTGGAAAAGATCTTAGATTATAGTATGTCAGAGCAAGAAGTGAACTTGGAAACATGAATTCAAAAAATGTTAGAGCTGAAAGAGGCTTAGTGATCTTCTGATTAAACTTCTTTACTCCATCCCAGCTTGATAGATGAAAAACTGAAAGAACCTGCCATTTCCCTGAGGTAACAAGGGAGAAAACTGAAATGACTACATATGAAATACCAATATTACATTTACTTAGCACTTTATCATTGACAAAATGCTTTTATGCTCATTATTTTATTTTATTCTTAAAACAACCCAGTCAGAAGAACCATTCCCCAATAGATTAATAATCAAAGAATATGAACATTCACTTTTCAAAAGAAGAAATCCTATATATACCAAGAACCTTATAAAAATCCTCTAAATCATTGATAATCAGAGAAATTCAAATTAAAGAACTTCTACCTCACACCCATCAGAAGAAAATGACAAATGTTGATAGGACTAGGACAAATAGGCAAGCTAATGCATTGTTGATGAAGCTGTGAATTGATCCAGCCATTCTGAAAAGCAATTTGGAATTCTGTCCCTAAAATTACCAACATGTACCTAGACTTTTGGACCAGCTATATCACTGCTAGACATATACCCTAAAGGAATAAGAAGAAAATAACCTAAATGTACAAAAATGTTTATATCAATTCTTTATGTAGTAGTAAATTTGGAATTTGGAAGTCAAAGTGCTTTCATTCTATTAGGGTTCAAATGTGACTTCAAACATAGAACACTAACTGTGTGACCCTAGGTAAGTCACTTAACCCCAATTACCTCACCAAAGTAAAGAAAAAAAGAATGCGTGTAAAAATTTACTGAAACAAACAAAGCCAATCCTCTCAGATAGACTAGGCAGGAATTATTATCTTCATATTATTATTATTACTTTTTGCTGAGGCAATTGAGATTAAGTGACTTGCCCAGGGTCACACAGCTAGGAAGTGTTAAGTGTCTGAGATCAGATTTGAACTCAGATCCTCCTGACTTCAGGGCTGGTGCTCTACCCACTGTGCTACCTAGCTGCCCCCATTTTCACCTTATAAAAAAGAAAATTGAGACTCTAGAAATAAATATTTTTGTTGTTTGATCAGATATCAACTAGATGTGGGAGTCAGTATTGAAACCCAGGTCTTGTGACTCCAAGTCTGGTATTTAAGGCATTGATGGTAGATTATAAAATACTCCATCTGAAATGTGCTCAGAAACCATCAGGTTGAACAGCTCCTTAGCAGTTGCTGAAATGTTAATTATCCTCACTTAGTTTAGTTAATCTTAAAAAAAAAAAAACAAAAAAACAGCTTTTTTAGTTCTTTGGTCAGCGCTATCCTGGATGTTTTTGTGAGTGGGTTTTTCATCTGTGCTTGTGTATGTGATACATCATTACTTTCCCCTTCTTCATCTGCCAGTTGTGCAGCCTCAGTTCTCTCTATAATCAAGGTACATTTTTCAGAATTACATACTTAGAAATCCAGTGATGACTGTGCCTGGACTTGGGCCCCATGACTTGGGCTTCAGTCCAGACACCTTGTGGAATTTCTATTGTTTGCAGCCCTTCAGCTCTCATTACAGATTTCTGCCTTCACAAGACAAAATATGGCCATAAAATCAACTGTCTGCGACCATTTAGTTTTAGGCATGGTTAATGCCAAAACTGGAATCCAAATTGATGGTTAATGAGGTAAACCACCTCATGGACGTGTTAACAGACACGGACTCTGACTAATAAACAGATCATTAAACGTAGGCAGTAAACAGCTTGCCAGGGGTCATTTATGAATACATACTTTAAAATAACAACAAATTTTTTTTTAAAGAGTGATGGCTTTGTTTGACAATTGATAGCAAGAGGCTATTTCTTTTTAATAATAATCCCTTATTTTTGTCTCTTGTTGGCAAATCTCCTTAGAATCCACTGTAAGGTGATATACTCCTATGAGGGAGATAGGAAAGGAAATATCATTAGCCTCATTTTATAGAAGAAAAGACACTCAAAGGAGTGAAATAATTTCCCCTAGTTCCTGTAGCTAGCTTTCCTAAGCTATTTTCATTTCATTCATATTTATATTTTATAACACTAATTCCCCCCAATTCCCAGGAATTTGCTCTAAATATTAATTAATTTTAATATCACTTGCTACTAATGAGAGCTGGTGAGAAGATATATATATATTAATATAAGTTGTTGCTATGCCTAGAATTCTACTTGTGTTGAAGTTTTCTCTGCTTCATTACCCCCCTTTCTCAATCCTCCCTAAATATCTCCTTCATCAGCCTATTTGAAACCTCATGGTTAGTGGCATAAATTATAGGAGCTTAAAATTAGAAGAAACCTCAAAAAACTAAAATGTGACTATATTTTCCACCTAGTCCTTTACTGAATTTAAGACTTAGCACATGATTATTCAGTTTTAAATACTTTAAGTGATGGGAATTTCATTGTTTCTCATTTTGTAGAGTATCTATTTTACATGTACACAATTTTTTCAAGTGATCTTCTCCATTTGAATGGGAGTCCCTTGAGGGCAAGGACCATGTTTTTGCTTTGCTGTGTGATCCTAATTTAAGACAACTAAGTACATAGTGCCTGGTGGCATGTAATTAGTTTGATCAGTTCTTGTTAACTGATTATCTAAGGCAGAAGTTTGAGCAATTAAAGGATTCTAATTTTTTTGGAAGTTTAACAATGGCAAGGGGGAAGGGGGCTGTGTCAGTTGAAGGAACATAGATAGTTTTCCACTAAGCTCTTTTTGTTTAAACTCTTTTAAATGACCGGAAATGTGCTCACTCTCTCTAGATCTTTTATCTTGAAGGTGGTAGACAGGCAGAATATCAGCTCTGCACTTTTAAATTTTTAAAATTTTACTTTTTATTCTTAATTTAAAATATCAAATAAAATGGGCAATTCAAATTATGTAGTAGAACCGAAAAAGAATTGTATGTGAAACTGCAAGTCTCTTTTATATATAGTTTGTTTTTCTTTAATATGTGTGTGTGTGTGTGTGTGTATGTGTGTATATATATATATATATAAATTCAACATATCATTTTAGGAGCTGTATTGCTTTTCTGTCTGGAGCAGAACATATGATTGATTCAATCATTCTTATTGTGAACTTACATAGTTGGAAAAAAGCTCACAACTTTCAGCAAGTTGTGTCTCAACTTGTATCATCAAATTTTCAGAGCTCTCTGGGCTGCAGAGGACCATGAGGAAAGATTTGAAAACTATGATTTTTTTTTTAAGAGCAAAATATTGTAGCTGTCAGGGGATTCTTGAAATTAGTAATGGCTCACTCCTTCAAATAACCGGCAACCAACAAATTTGCAGGCTCTGATTTCACCTTCGGTTTAAACTCTGAAAATAGGAATATAGAGCAATGGAAAGAGCTTTGTCCCTGCCACCAAGGCACCTGCTTTGAATCTCAGCTCAGCACAAAATGTCTGAAAATCTACTTTCAAGCCCTTTGATTAGGTGTTGACAGCTATAGTTTCAGCCACTTACATACCATTTTCATTCACTTATCTAAGGTTTTAAAATAGGAGCATTTGCTTGAAATAAACTTCAGTCTCTATGTTTCAACAGTTGCACTCATGTCCTATTTCACAAACCTATTGTGCTTTATCTTAACTATACATTTAAAAAAATAATTTTTAAAAATAAATAAAATATTTTATTATATATTATAAAACACAAAATAAATTAAATTAAAGAATAAAATAAAATAAATTTATAAAATATTTTTAAACATCGATTTTTAAAACACATATTGTGTTTTTATGTCACTTAAATTTTCTTTGCATTCCTCCCCTTCTCCAAAATTCATTCCTTATATCAAAGAATATATATATATGTATATATATATGCACACACACCCATATATATGTATGTATGTGTGTGTGTGTATAAATACATATATTTATTTTTTGCACAGGACCTACTAGATAACCTATAGTAGTAAAGCATCATTGAGAGGCTAAGTGAATCACCCAGAAATATCTTTCAAAGGTTGGTCATAAATTCACTCTTCTCAGTCCTGAGTCTAGTGCTCTCCTCATGGCCTTTCTAAATTCTGTGATTCTAACATGGGATCTTAACAATAACCATAGACATAGAAACTGTTAAACATTTAGAGCTGGGAAAAATTTCAGAAATCATGACATCTAACCTTGTTTTACAGATGACAAAGCTGAGGGGGTAGGAAGTTTGGAGTGGGAAGGTCACACAACTTAGTAGACTGAGTTGCAGGTTGAATGCAGGTTTTAAAATGCTTTTCACCACAATTGACCCATTCCTGTTTTGTGTTTTTTTTCCCACTTAAAAGAATTGATTCCTGTATGAAATTAGAAGTGGTTCTGGTATCAGGAAACCTAGTTCCAAATTTCTCCTTTAATTTTCATTGGTGTAATCTTAGACAACTTATTTAATCTTCCTAGCTGTCTGCCACCTCTCTGTATAAGTAGGCAAATTGTCTAGTTGGTCCTATGAAGATTTCTTCTAAATTATTTATTTATGATCCAAAGATCCTGGATATTTCCTAATTCACTATTCTCCTCCCAATCCAAACCTACCCATCTACCCACCCTCATACTCTGAACTAAAGCTAAGAAAACACTGGGACTTAAATCTGAGAGTCATCTACTGTCCCAGAGGCATTGAGTTCTGATTAGTGAGCTTGACTTTATTTTGCTTGGATGGCTGGGAAGTGAAATAGAGCCATCTCCAAACCAGGCTCTCTCCCCATCCTCCTTCCTCTTTATTTGTTTTCTTCTCCCCATTAGACTATCAGTTACTTGAGGGAAAGAACCGACTATCTTGATTGCTTGTATTTATATCTCTAGTACTGACACATGTTATTTCTGGCATGTAGAAAACATTTAATAAATGCCCTATCTCTGTCTATCATCATCATCATCACTTATTTATGTCTCTCTATGCTCTATCATCATTCTATCATCTTTATCTCCACTATCATCTATCTGTCTGTCTATTATCTATTTGTACTTATCTATCTGTCTTCTAAAAATGATCCAGGGAAATAAATCACCAAGTGAGAGAATATAGAGAAAAAAAGGTAAGAGGGTTCAGGATAGAGCTTAGGGATAGACATATAATTAGTTGAAGGATGATAATCTAGCAAAAACCATAGTGATTAGAACAAAAAAAAAAGGGGAAAAAAAAGAAAAAATCAAATGTAATAAAAGGACTGGCTAATTGGGGCCCAGGTTTTAGAGCATTCTCATATTTGCCCTTCCAGGCAAATTATACACAGTATGTACAGTATTCCTTACCTGCTTTCAGTCTTACATTTTGGATATTTGGAGAGTGACCTACTGGCTTAGTGTCTAAGGAGTTGATGTTGTGGAATAATAAAGATTCTTCTAATTGACTGAGAAACTGTAATTGAATCCCCATTTAAGAGATTTAAATTGGTGACCTCTCACACTCTGCTCCTGGTTTTTTTTCCCTGATTTTTTCTGCCCCTGGTGAGGATGAATGCAATGTACTTTCAGGTAAGGTAGGCACAGCAGGTCCTACCTCCCACCCAGATAACCATGAATATGAACAATACAGTGTCTGTTTCTTTGGTCTTGTTTGTGATTGTTATTTACTCATTTAGAGATGGAATTGACTAAATTACTATTCTGTGTTTCAAAATGTTAGAAGAGCCTGTTCTACTAGCACCTGGTATAAATAACAAAGGTCATTGGAACTGGTAGAAACATCAGCTAGTTCTAGTGAGAATCTGGCATTGAAACATGACGTAAATTAGGACTGAATTGATGCATCAAGTGACATACCAAATCATACAAGGAGCTAGTTATATGGAAAAAGAGAGCAATTTGCCTATTAGCAATATCATATCTACAGATGTTCTTTAAAGCATTTTTTTTCCTCTTTTGCAGTTCTGAACCTTCCTAAGATATCTTGGGGCTTACTGGCTAAATTTCTTTCTTAAGGACCAAGTCTTAAACCACAACCTTGGCCAGAAAACCTTGAGGATTTTCCCCTCCTAGATTTGTTTATCTATTGATATTTATTTAGTTAATTAATTAATTTGGATTTTTTTTTTTGGACTAGGTGAAAGAGTAGATTCTTTGCCTCAATTGCTACCTAGTTTAATCACTGAATGAATGTGACCTTAGTCAGACTGAAACCTGTTGAAGATCTTTTTTTCCCCTGAGGCAATCGTGGTTATGTGACTTGCCCAGGGTCACACAGCTAGGAAGTATTAAGTGTCTGAGGTCATATTTGAACTCAGGTCTTCATGACTTCAGGGCTAGTGCTTTATCCACTGTGCCACCTAGCTGCAGAGAAGATGTTACTTTTAAAAGACATAAAAAGACATATATCCCATTTCATCCAAGAACATCTTCAGTCCTCTTGATCTATACCTTGCCACTGAACCCAGATGGCTTTGGAGGGGAAAGTGAGGCAGGTGACCTTGCGCAACCCTCCCTCACTTAAATCCAATTCACTTGTATGCCATGGCTTCACCTTTCTGAAGTCAACGTCCTCTTTGAGAACGAAAGACAAACAACAGCCAAAATTCAAACTTGGAAATACTGAGAGGAGAGAAAATACCCCTGGTATGAAAAATCATGAAGTAACCTTTCCCTGCATTTGTACTTTATATGGGTGTCTTACTACCTTGAATTTACTCTTACTGGGGATTAAGTGTGTGCAGAAGAGAGAGTGTTCCTAACTTGGATGATTTTTTGCAGTTTCTGATTTTATAGACGTTCATTGATGTCAACTGGATAGTTGGTGTTGGGGGAAAGTAACCACAATAGATGGGGACTTGGGAACAATATTGCTTTATAAGTCGCAACTCCTGAGGGTTACTCTAGAACCTTACCTGTAGAGTGAGGCCTGGCAGAATTGTGACCAGAGGTGTTGCTACACAAATAAACATACAAATTAAAAGAAATGCCCCTTATCCTAAACTATTGCCTTTAAAAATTCATTATCAAATGAATGAGCAAGTAAATTAATCAGTCAATAAACATTTATAAAGTGCCATCCACTGTCCTTAACTCTGGAGATACAAAGAAAAGTAAAACACAGTCACTGCTATTAAGAAATTCAGTTTAATAGGGGAGACAACATGCAAATAGCTGTATAAAAGAAATTATATAAGGATAAATTGTAAATAATCAAAAGAAGGAAGGAACAAGAATTAAGAGGATTCTACCTGTGGAAGATAGAATTTTAGTTGGAACCTGAAAGCATACAGGAAAGCCAGAAGGTTGAGGTGAAGAAGGAAAGCTTTCCATTCACAGGAGTGGGGAAGGGGAGAGATAGTCAGTAAAGTGTGTAGTCAAGAGATAATGTCTTATTTAAGAAATAATAAGGAGACCTTTGTCACTATAATGAAGAGTACATGGTAGAGTGTAAAGTATAAGTAGACTGGAAAGATTGGGGGATAACATGTTATGAAGGACTTTGAATGCCAAACAAGATTTTATATTTAATCCTGGAGGGGATAGAGAGCCACTGAATTTTACTGACATGATCATTTTCTCAGAAATAAGAAAATAAATTATTTTCATTCCATGTTTCCTTCTTGGAATGCCCACACTCTACACTCTTGGCCTGATTTCTTGTCTTCTTTTCCTTCCCCTTCTTTTTTCCTTTCTTTTCTTAAAAAATACTAGTTTTTTATTCCAATCATTTTTCCTTTATTAAAATAAAAATAATTTATGTATATTTTAATTAACGAGTATTTTTTCTGCCTCCCTCTTCCCTACTCTCCTACTGCAAAGAGAGAAGCAAAATTAAAAACAAAGTTTTATAAAAAATATGCATGGGTAAACAAAACAAATTCCCACATTGGTCATGTCTAAAAATGTCTAAAAATTTTATTCTAGTCTTGCACTATATTTAATCCCTTACCTCTTTGGCAGGAAATGAATAACATTCTTTATCATCAATCCTCTGGAATCCTGGTTAATTATTACATTGATTAGAATTTTTGTCTCTTAGAATTGTTCATTTTTTGCAATGTTGTTCTACGTTAAGCTGTTCCAGCAATATTGCTCAGTATATACATATGGTTTTGGTTCCATGTAAATTCAAATAGAATTCTTCAGATTTCCTTATAGCTTCATATTTATAATTTTTAGAGCACTATAATATTCTTTTACATTCATATATTATCTTTCACTACATTTTTATGATTCAAAATTATTTGGGAGTCCCACTTACCAATTCTTAAGTATTACCATGTGTTATAGAAGTGAACTATATATTCCTCTGTAAATAAAGTTATTTATTTGTCTCCTACCTAATCATGGGACTTTTCCAGATCATCTCAGACTTTGTCCACTGTGCATCAGTACCTGCTATTCCCATATTTTCTAGGCTTCAGGGATTTTTCTTGGTTCCATAGAGGTTAACTCATTATGTACTTCTATCCAACTAGTGTTTATAGAGTAGAATTCAACCCTAATTCTCATGATGATAGTCTAATTCTTTCATTGTCCATTTGGGTCACGCCCACACTTTCAGAAATGCCAGAACATGAGCTTCTGACATGTGACAATTTCCTTTCTGAAATAATCACATATGACTGATATGAATGTCAATTGACAGAACAGCCTGTACCACACAATTTATCTTTTAATTATATATTACTTTTTGTCACTCACTGCTGATTCCTTTTACTGACAGTACTATGGATTGAGCTGCTGAGTCTCCACTTCCCAAATGGAGAGTGAGGAAGTGGTGTCCACAGTGATAACTGACTGGAAAAGACTGGAAAGCAAAAACATTTCTGGGGCAGAAAGAGCTCTATCCAAGCTTAGATTAAAGAAATAATTAATTCACAGAGGAAGCCAGTTCAGTTAGGCAAAGAGCTATAATTGGGTATGAGATAAGCAGACCCCAAAACACAGATGTAGATATTGGAATATGTTATTTAGGGTCAGGGACCCTCCCATCATTCCATCAGCCTGGCCTTGAGGAATGCAACCATGATTTTTAATAATTTGATTTTTTAGTCAAACCTACCAGTCAAATATAAAGCATCTTAGGCCTGGAGTCAGGAAGACCTTTGTTCAAATCTAGCCTCACACACTTATTTGTGGTGAGATGCTGGGTAAATTACTTAATCTCTGTTCTCCTTTACTAGAGAAGGAAATGCAAACCACTCCAGTATCCTTGTCAAGAATATCTAATGGACAATAGGGTCCACGGGAATGAAGAAGAGTTGGACATGATTGAACAACAATGAGCTGATGAGGTCATTAAGTCAAAGAGTGAAGAGAGAATAGAATCAAGTTTACTATAGAACCTTGGGATTAAACTCACCTAGAGGAAGTGTGATATGCATTATGAACCAGCAAAAATAATTGTAAAGGCAGAGGAAGGTAGGCGTATATATAACCAGAAGACAACTATGGGAGCAAGATTCAGAGAGAAGAGGATATTCAGTAGGAAAGGCTTATTAAGAGGTTAAAATACAAGAGATTGAGAAGGGTCTTTTTTTTTCATGGAATATTGGTATAAAGGAGAGAATGAGTAATGATATTAGAGAAAATCTGAGATATAGTGAAGGGACAAAGAGGGATGCATGGCAAATGGCTTCTCTATTCTTGGTAAGATATAAAATTAGGTCCTCAAAAGAGATAAAGGAAAAGGAGAATGTGAAAAATTTAGAGACTAGAGAATATTTGGAATCAGCCTCTGTGAAGAATGAAATTGTATTAGAGAGAAGTAAAAGATTAGATAACATACATTTGTAGTAGATTCAGTTGACTATTACATTATTATTTTTCAACTCTACTTATTTGCATTAGGCAATAAAAGTCTATTGGTGAGTCTTCTTGTCTCTATTGTTTCCTTACTCTAATCCATCTTCCATTCAACCACCAATGATTTTCCTAAAGTACAGGTTTGACCAATCCACTGCTATACTTAAACCCCAATGGCACACTGTTGTCTCCGGGATGAAGTACAAAATCCTCTGCTTGGTGTTGAAAGCCCTTTCTGGTTGTATCTATCCAGGCTTCAAAAACATTATCCTCAATCATGTATTCTGATGCAGTGATTCTAGCGTCCTTGATGTTCCAGGAAGATACTCCATCTCTCATCTAGACAGTTATTCTGACTGTCTCCCATGCCTGGAATAGTCTCCCTTTTCAACTTTGTCTATTGACTTACCTGGCTTCCTTTAAGTCCCAACTAAAATCCCATTTTTACTGGAAGTCTTCCTAATCTCTATTAATTCTAGTGCTCTCCCTATTAATTATTTCTGACTTTCTCTGTATATAGCTTGTTTTGCTTATATTTGTCTGCCTGCTGTCTCCCCCATTAGATTGTAAATTTTTTTAGGGCTTTTGTTCCCCCCTTAGCACCAGCTTGGTGAGTATTGAGTGCTTAATAAATGTTAAATAATTGATTGGTTGCTACCTACAAACTAGACCTCCCTCATTCTAAATAAACAAAACTCTTCACTTGATTCTACTGTCTCCTCAAGCAAGTGTCTTCCCCACTTCCCTAATTTCTTTGTCAAACCTTAAGGAAAGAGCTCTCTATACTTTTTGTCTCCTCATTTTCTCTCCTCTCACTCCTCAACTCCTTGAAGTCTGGCATTTGATTATCACCCAACTGACGAGGTTCCCTCAAAAAATTACAAATGATTTCTTAATTTATCCAATGCCCTTTTCAGTTTTGATCTTTTTTGACCTTTTTTTGAATTCAACACTATTCAACACTTTCCTCTTAGACACATTATCTTTAGATTTTAGTGACACTCCTCTCTCTTGGTTCTCTTCCTATTTGTTTGGCCACTGATTTTCAGTCTGTTTTGCTAGATCATTAACCATGTCCTGTTTGCTAATTGAGTGTTCTATCTTGAGCTCTCTCCATATGACCATTCTTTTGGTGATCAAATCAATTCCCATAGATTAAATTATCATCTCTATGCAGATGTCACCCAGACCTATATGTCAAACTCTCCTCTTCCCCTCTTGCCTACTCCCAGCTTTAATCTACCTATTGGATAATTCCCACTAGATGTCCTATCAACATCTCAAAATCAACATGTCCAAAACAGAACTCATTTCCTTTCTTTCCATAGTCATCTCCCCTCACTCCTCCCTCACCCCTAATCAATTGACTGATCTTGATTTTACCTATACCTCCGTTCCTCCTTCTTCATTTACATAGCTACCACTTGGGTTGGAAGAGGGGGGAGGAGAAAAGGATTTATATAGCTTCTATTGTGTGCAAGGCACTGTGCTAATCCCTTTTACAAATTTTTCATTTGATCCCTAAAACAACCCTATGGGGTAGGTGTTATTGGCATGTTATAGTTGAGGAAACTGAGGCAGACAGCGATTTAAGTGACTTGCCTAGATTTACACAGCTATTGAATCTTTGAAACTAGATTTGAACTCAGGTCTTCTTGACTCCATGATCACCCCTCTACTAACCCCTCACCACTGGCTATCTCTGTTTAGAGTTTTTTATCTTTAAGCTGAACCATTAAAATAGTTATCAAGCATCTCACTCTGAATGAAGCATATCATTTTACCAAGTGATATTTCTAAAGTATGTGTCTGAGCATCAGCTTTTCCTTCTTAGAAAAATGCAGTGGTTCCTTCTTGTCTCTAGGACCAAATGAATATAAACTTTTCTTACTACCCTGGACTAATTACCTATTCTTCCTCTTCAAAATGGTCAACTTCTAGCTCAACTGACCTTCTTATTGTTATTCTTATACATATTCCACCTTTCTTCTGCAGGCCATTGCACTGAACATCTATCATGTATATCATCCCTCCTTTTCACCTCCAACTCTTAGAATTCCTAGTTTACTTCAATATTAAGTGCTTTCTCCTACTTTCCTGAATTGGAAAAATTCAGGAAAAATTGTAAATCTTTTTTAATGATTTCAAACTTCCCATATTTGTAATGGTCATCTTTTTAATACCAACATTTGACTGGGTTGATGTATGACAGTAAGCTATGGAACACAACAGATCTGCTAAGAATTCAACATGAATATAACACAAAGAACAATGGAAAAGTGTATGATGACTGTGAATAGGTCACAACACATAACCAGTGAGAAAATGAAAAACAGGTATAAAAATCTATAACACTGGTATCCTTACAAGGTCAGGATTAAGTGAATAAAGCTGGTAGCATATTGTGGAGTCCTATGAACTTTGTGGAAGACCTGGACAAGAGTTACATGGGATAGATAGATAGGGATAAATTTTGATCTATATTGTTGGAGGGAACTTACAACTCTGTAGGTTCATAGATTCATTTGCATCTTGAGAGTGTTACCAACATCTACCACAATGTGTGGTGCATAGTGTATACTTAATATTTGTTAATATTCATATTTAATATATACTTATATTTATATATATTTATAATACATACTTATATTCATACTTAATATATACTTAATATTTGTTGTCAGATGCCTTCGACAAGGGTGAAAATAACATTAAGATCAGCTACCATACTGATGGTAAATTATTTAGCTTGTAAAAGGTATATGCCAAGACTAAACTGAAGGGAGAATTGTTTGCAGATGACTGTGTACTAAAGCAGCCTTTGAAGCTGTGGATCAATTCTCTGCTGCTTGTGCTAAATCTTGAACAAACTAATATCAAGAAAACAGAAGTTCTTCACTAACCTGCCACAGATTACAACAAATAGAGAATTTTTGAGTACTATGTATAAGTTCACTTACCTTGGCAGTATGCCATCTGAAGGTCTACAGAGCCATTGTGCTACCTCATTGTTACATGCCTGTGAATCCTAGATAATATACTAGCACTATGCCAGATAATTGTATAGCTTCCATTTGAATTATCTGAGGAAAATTCTGATGATCATCTGGCAAAATAAAGTACTAGAAACTGAGATCCTTTCTTGAGCTAAACTGAATTCAGTTTACATTTTCTGTATTCAATATACTGTATTTACTATACATTTATTATTGTAGATTAATGCACCTGCATTCCAGTTTGATTTCAGTATTAAGGTCAGAACAATATTTTGGGGATAAAACAAAAATAAAACTTTTACATTCCCCTGCCTCATGAGTTGGGAAAATTTTGAAATCAACAACAGCTGGCATTTCTACTTGAAATGAGTGTATAAATCCAACGATTACAAACATAACTATTAATATTATCGTCATTAAAAGCAGCCTTACAAGTCGGAAAAATTTTGGAATCAACAACATCTGGTATTTCTATCTGAAATGGATATATAAATGCAACAATTACAAGCATTACTATTAGTGTTGTTAAAAGTAGCAATTGCCTTATACAAACAATCATAAGACTTGTTACTCTTGTTGAGAAATAAAACTCACATTTGCTTGCTTGTTGGGAAAAAATGCTTTCATTTCATTGTAAGAAGACCTTTATTTATAGATGTTCCAAAGGAAATTTGGCTGTCCTACCATATAATATGACTCATGAAACTGAGCCAGGGATCTGGAGATCCCAGAATACTCAATGCTCCATAAGCTAAGAATTTGAAACAACTCTCTAAGTAAACAAATAGAAGATATATATATTTTTCTAATTTCGGGGCTCTTTGAAGAATGATTTTCTAAGTTGTAAGTGTATAAAATTAGCAACTACTTTGAGTTAGGTTAAAGAATTTCAAGGACCTTTAGGACTCTGCCAAAAAATCAATTGCTTCTCATCTATACTTCAAACACCAAAGAGATGACACATTGCTTTTTAACAGCCTCTTAAGTTTATCATTTATTGTAAATCTTGCAAAAACCTATTCTTCATGTGTTTTGACTGTGTAGCTTAAAGAGAAATGAACATTACTTGCTTATTAGAAGTTCTAATTACTTCCAATATATTAGAAGTCACTAAGACCCTGAAGATAGTTGGAAACACTACATGTCATTTGGGGTCAAAGGAAAACAAAAAAACATTTTTGAGAGGAAATTATAATCAAAAGAAATTCTACTAAAAAGAAAAGAAACCATGATCAACAGAATCCCAAGATTTAAAATAGAATTTTGGTTCTTGCCAAATATTTCCCTAAATAGAAACTTGGATGCAACAGGAATGGAGAAACCAGTTCCAGCTAAATTATTCCTATAGAAATGTTACGGGTTAGCATCCTTCCAGTCTCTGCAAAGGTGATATTTTTCTAATGTCTAGTCCAATACACAATGAGTTTCATCTAATTCCAAGCCTATGATTCAAAAAATGACATGGATTTTTGTTAATTCAATTGTTAAAGCAAGTTGCTAACTCACTTGTGCAATTTTGGTAAAATTCTTTCACTTTTCAGAATGCACTTCTGCACTAAAATTTCTAAGGTCTTTCTAGTTTTTATATTCTCTAATTTCAAGCTTCCTAATAGCTCTGAGATATTTTATTCTCTGTTAAAATTAAGTATTTAAAGGTTTCTTCCAATTCTGAGATTCTAAGACTGTGATTACTTAATATTTTGCTATGTTTATATCAGGGTACTTCCTTGCTATGGTTTCATAACAGTTTTTTTTTATCTAATCAGAGCTATTCACTTGCTCATTACTGTAGATTCATCCTATAATTGAAGTTTCTAAATGCCTAGATTTTAAAAAAAATCTCTTCTTAGAAGGTGCTGATGAAGCCCACCCAATTTTGTTACTGTGGAATTTTATTTCCTATTCTAACTGGGTGAGCAGAAGAAAAAAGCAAAACCCAAAAACCCAACAAGGCATTAATGAGTCATTTGCTTGGCCATTAAGATGTGGACCAAAGCTCTCACCACTAAAAGTAAACAAACAAAACCACCACCAATATAAAAGTCAGAACTTGGCAGAATTGCATAGGAAACTAGAAGCTAGCTGATGTGGATTTGAGTCCTAGCTCTTATAATTACTAGATATGTAACTAGGAAAAGTGACTTGGTTTTTTTGCATTTCAATCCCTTTATCTGTAAATTAGGGATTATAATGCTTGCACTACATAACTCACTCAGTAATTGTTAGACAAATGCTTTATAAACTTCCACTGGCTGCAGAAATATGCCATTTTTATTTAGTCAGAGTACTCTACTACAAAGCTTAAAGTACTTTATAAATGCTTGTTGTTATCCAGTTGTTCAGTCCTGTCTGACTCTCCATGATTCCATGGACACTGTTCATAGAGTTTTCTTGCCAAAGATACTGAAATAGTTTGTCATTTTCCTTCTCCTATACACCCCCATTTTATAATTGAAGTACTGGGATAAATTGGGGTTAAATGATTTGCCCAGGGTCATACAGTTAGTAAATACCTGAGACTAGATTTGAATTCAGATCTTCCTGATTCCAGGCCTGGTACTCTAGTCATTCCACCTCCTATCTGCTATCTGTCATTATTGCAAATTATATTATTATTACAAATGCTATTATCATTACTAAGTGTTAGATCTGGGGCAAATGGTCAAATTATATTAACACTTAGCTCAGTGTTTGGTACACAGGAAGCGCTTTATGAACATTAATTGAATTGAACTGAATTGAAGAAGCCCTTGGGGTCTTGATTCATAAATAAGCAGTTGCTTTATTGAGCTGTGAAGACATACTGGAGGCTCCCTCCTGGCTTGTCATTTAGATCCAGAGATTGGAGAGAATGAGAAGCTAGTCTATTTTTCCCCTTGCTTCATATCTGTGTTACTCTAAAGTATGCTTTTGTAAAAATACCAGCATTCCTTCTCTGAAATCTTAATCTATGACTCCTTCTACTGTCACCTTCTCTTAGAGAGTTAGACTGGAGTAAGATGAGATCTTCCCTAACCTTGGTTGAAGGGAAGGGAAAATGACCTCAAGATTCAGTGGATCCTTAATGATATTCTTGAAGTAGACTAATGCTGCCAAATCCGAGGCTATCAACTCAATATTGTTTCATCCAGGAATGAAAAAGGATTGGATTTAGGCATATGGTATGTTTCACCCCTTCATCCCTAGGTTGTTTATCGATGGGGGAGAATTTAGAAAAGGGGGATCCCAGCATGGATAATGGTCCTGATATTACTTGTATTACATTTGTTTGGGTATTTATTACTTATAGGAAGAACTTTGACAAGTAAGGGAGATCAGTTATGTAAAGCTTGATTTCTGACAAGTTGTTCTTATCTTTTCCTAGTTTACCTTCAGTTGCTTTACAATTCACTTCAAATTTTTTTTTCTAATTCATTTACATAGGATTCTAGCTTAGCTGGTCTTTTAGTACCAAAACAACATCTTTGTTCTCATTGATATATAGAGGTTTTCAAAGTTGAAGTCAGTTTCCCTTTAAGAAAAGAATCCAAAAGAAGGACAAAGAGGAGGTAGATTTTGCTTAAGGGTATTTTTTTGTTTTTTTCCTCCTAGATAATGCTACAGATAATCCCCCTTTATAAGTCATTACAAATATGGAGTTAATTTTTTAAAAGGATTTTTATTTATTTATTTTGGCATGGCAATTAGGGTTAAGTGACTTGCCCAGGGTCACACAGCCAAGAAGTGGCTGGATTTGAACTCAGGTCCTCCTGACTAGAGCACCATATAGCTGCCTCACAGTTCATTCTTTTCATTGTCTGTTTCCTCTGTTTGAACCTCCTTTGCAATAGTAGATCTGAATTAGTCCTCTCTGATGCTTAAATTCCTATTCAGTCGAATTAACCTGAATAAATCATGATCTAAGAAATCACTTTAAATGTTTCCTTTCTGACTGCTATTAAAACTTGGTCTTTGGCCAAATCAGAGGCAGTTAGGTAGTATAATGGATAGAGTGCTAAATCAAGAATCAGAAAGGCCTGAACTCAATCTTGACTTCAGTCAATATCTCTGTGATCCTCTGAAAATCACTTTAACCACTGTCTGCTTTAGTTTCCTCTACTGTAAAATGGGGATAATAATAATATCTAACTCTTCTTTTTTGTAAAGGGCTAAGCACAGAGCAGGAAACATAGTATAAGTGCTTAATTAACCTATTTCCTTCTTATAACTGATGAATTCCATATATTGTTTTGTTGTACTACATCTGATCCACAGACAGGTGCCTGCCCCATCAAATAGTTTGACTTGATGGTGCTTCTTCCTGCACTCTAGCTTGGAAGGGGTTACACAATGACACAGCCAGGCCCAAGTGGCCAAACTTGAAGTGACCAGTCTTTTCACCTATAATTTCATTGAGAAGGGGCACCCAGGGTGCCCCACTTTTATAGTCTGACTTCTCACTCATCTTTTCCATGTGGTCCATCTTTTCACACACCCTGCTCATCTACAATGATAGAGGAAATTGCCATCAGTTCATCAGGAAAAAAAGAAAAAGGAAAATGTACAAAGTACTATCTTATGTGAAAACAAAAATGAAATGGCCTCTGACTTCAGGGATTTTGCATTCTCTGACCCTCTAAAGAAGAAAGGAATAAACATCTATTAAACATTTACTATGAATCAGGTAATATTGTCTCATTTGATCCTCATATACAAAACACCTGAGAACTGGGTATTATTATTTTCTTTATTTTACAATTGAGGAAACTGAGGCATACAGAGGCTGAGTAACTTGCCAAGGGTCACATAGCTATTAGATATCTGATGAACATGGCCTCAGACAAACTGAGGTCTTAATTTAGAAAGGCCAAGCATATCCCATACTATCACCAGATGACTTGACTTTGGTCTTGCTGATGGACTTTGATGACTCCAGAAGAGATAGTGAGTATAATTTTTGTCTAATTGTGCCTCACTTATATCCAATTCACACTCAAGTCAAGACATCACCTTTGTGATGTCATTGGTCCTCTTTGAGAATGAAAAACAAACAACAGCTCTAAAGTAAAAATTAAAAACAAAAACACTTGTATTAACACATTGCAGGATTTCTGTGTGGAAAGCATTTTTAAAAAATCATAGTGTTATATGAATATGAACTATTATAATGTCTGAATGGCAGGGCTTTTGAGGAATCAGGCAGCTAACACAGAGCCTCAGGGAGCCAAGAATACTACAGAAACTTGGAAAGCCAGGTGTTGGTTTAAGGAACTGGAAGGAGATACTCATCACATGCACTCTCTTTTGCTGAAATCTCAAGGTCTGTTTAGGGAGATCAGGCCGAAGAGGAAAGGAACAGTCATTCATTCACCAAATATAGTGAGTGCCTGCTAGAAGAGCTCACATTTCTATAGCATTTAGCAGTTTATAAAATGAATTCCTCGAAACCACCTGGTAAAGGATGTTGTTTTTTTCAACATTTTTTAAATTTCCGAACTTAACAGACACCCAATAAAAGGGTGTGTGCACTATACACAGAGCATGACAGAAGATGATTGTACATGAAACTATATATCTCTATTACATACATCTTGCCTTTCTTTTAAATATACAATAAATTCAATATGTAATTTTCAAAGGTGTTGAGGTGAGTTGTGAAAATATATTTTATAATCTAACAAGACACAAGTTAAATGAAAAATTAAATTAAAAAAATTAAATCTCAACTGAATTTGTATAAATAACAACTCTTCTATACCTTCTAATCCTTTGTAACTTATTTTGTGTTTGTTTTCATGTCTTTCTATAAATTCCACTGAGTCTACTGGGGAGCTTCTATAGAGAGAGTTACCAGGGCCTCAGCCTGCTCATCTCATTATCTCTTACTCTCACTTCTGAAGTAGTTAAGCTTCCCCCCACTACTCCTAGTCTTGTGTTTTTAATTGTATTTTATTTTTCCAAATGCATGCAAAGATAGTTTTCAATATTTATCTTTGTAAGACTTTGTGTTCCAGATTTTTCTCCCTCCCTCTCTTCTCTCCCTCCTCTCCCAGACACCAAGCAATCTGATATGGGTTAAATATATACATTCATTTTAAACATATTTGCAGACATTTTATACCAAAAAAAAATTAGACCAAAAGGGGAAAAACCATGAGAAAGAAAAATAAATAAATAAAAAGGTGAAAATACTATGATTCAATCCACATTCAGTCTTCATAGTTCTCTTTCTAGAAGTGGATGGTCTTTTGCATCCCAATTCTATTGGAATTGTCTTGAATCACTGCATTGCTGAGAAGAGTCAAATCCATCACAGTTGATCATCACATCATCCTACTCTGTACAGTCTTCTGGTTTTGCTCACTTTATCAGCATCAGTTCATGTAAGTCTTTCCAGGATTTTCTGAAATCAGCCTGCTCATCATTTCTTTCTTTTTTTTATTATTAAAAGCTTTTTAATTTACAAAACATATGAGTGATTTTTCTACATTGACCTTTGCAAAAAACTTTTTTTTCCCAAGCTTTTCCCCTCCTTCCCCCCACCCCCACCCCTAGATGACAGGTAATCTAATACATGCTAAATATGATAAATTATATGACTAATCCAATATATGTATAAATATCTATACAATTATCTTACTGCACAAGAAACATCAGATCTAGAAAGACAAGAAAAAAAAAACCACCTAAGAAGGAAAACAAAATGCATGGAAATATTCACAGAAAGTGTTAAAATGCTGTGTTGTGGTCCACACTCAGTTCCCTCAGGCCTCTCTCTGGATGTATATGACTATCTTCATTGCTGAACAATAGGAACTGGTTTGAATCCCATCATTGTTGAAGAGAACCATGTCCATCAGAATTGATCATCCTATAGTCTTGTTGCTGTGTATAATGTTCTTCTGGTTCTACTGATTTCACTCACTGATCTCCTGGTTCTGTTCGTTTCACTCAGCATCAATTCATGCAAGTCTCTCCAGGCCTCTCTGAAATCATCCTGCTGGTCATTTCTTACAGAACAATAATATTCCATAACATTCATTTACCATAATTTATTCAGCCATTCTCCAATTGATGGGCATCCTTTCAATTTCCAGTTTCTTGCCACTACAAAAAGGGCTGCCACAAACATTCTTGCACATGTGGGGCCCTTTCCCTCCTCTAAGATCTCTTTGGGATATAAGCCCAATAGAAACACTGCTGGGTCAAAGGTTATGCATAGTTTGATAACTTTTTGAACATAGTTCCAAATTGCTCTCCAGAATGGTTGGATCCATTCACATTTCCACCAACAATGTATGTGTCCCAGTTTTCCCATATCCCCTCCAACAGTTATCATTATCATTTCCTGTCATTTTAGCCAATCTGACAGGTGTGTAGTGGTATCTCAGAGTTGTCTTAATTTGCATTTCTCTGATCAACAGTCATTTGGAGCACCTTTTCACGTGACTAGAAATAGTTTTAATTTCTTCATCTGAAAATTTTCTGTTCATATCTTTTGACCATTTATCAATTGGAGAACGGCTTGACTTCTTATATATTTGAGGCAATTCTCTATATATTTTAGAAATGAGGCTTTTATCAGAACCTTTGAATATAAAAATATTTTCCCAGTTTACTGCTACCCTTCTAATCTTGTCTGCATTCATTTTGTTTGTACAAAACCTTTTTAATTTGATATAGTCAAACTTATCTATTTTGTGATTAATGATGACCTCTAGTTCTTTGGTCACAAATTCCTTCCCCCTCCACTGCTCATCATTTCTTATAGAACAATAACATTCTTTTATATTCATATAGTACATCTTTGTTGATGGACAAACTTTTTAACTTGTCTTGGCTTCAGTTTCCTTATCTGTAGAAGATGAGATGGGACTACATGATCTCTATTGCTCCTTTCAATTCCATGTGTTGTGAACTAATGACTGATCCTATGTTTTTCATTACATTTTGAGCAAATATCACCATTGGAGGTATATAACAACCAATTTATATACACCATGAATTCTTCTCTTGTCCTTTGGATTATCTGTAATTTTCTACTCTTTTGAAAAGAAGTCTAAGTTTTAAAATGTATCTGGCTTAATGAAATAAACATTTTATTAAATTGCTGAATTAGTTATCCATTTCACTGTTTTTAAACCCAATATGTTAATTCAATAAATGTTTGCTTTTAAATGACCTTTTAAATTCTCTGACTTTGGGATGTACAATTTATCAAAACATAGATGAACTGACATTTTGGAGGTATTCATCTCTCACATCAGTGTGTCACTGTATATAGTGTTCAGTTGTATCTGATTCTTCATGACCCCATTGGTCATGAAGATTTTCTTGGCAAATTTACCACAGTAATTTGCTATTTCCGTCTCTAGTGGATTAAACAAGTTGGAGTTACGTGACTTACCCAGAGTTACACTTATAGTGAGTATCTCAGGCCAGATATGAACACAGGTGCTTAATTCACTGAACCATCTAGCTACTTATATACAGATTTTTATAGAGTCCTTTTATAGTTTTTAAAAGGAGACAATTTGTCCATGTATAAAAAGTGAGAGATAGCATATAGCTTGAATGTCATATTAGTAACTCTAAGAGACTGAAAGGATCAGGCTTGCATTAATTGGACATTATAAGAAGAATTTATAGAAAAAATATAACCAGTTGCATAGGATTTGAAAGCTGGGCATTTAATGAGATTTGCTCTGATGATGAAGGCAGTACTAAGATCAATGAGGTCAGAGATCAATCAAAGACCTTTCAAAATTAGAAAAGATCAATCATAGGTTATTATGATCAAACTGTAAATTGTTTTCTGTATAATAAAATGTTACATGAAGCATTGAAACAAATACCCTTTCCAAAATATTATAATACTTAATAATCTTCTGAGATTATATTCTTCCACATAATGCTATTATCTTCTGGATTCTTAAGGGAAAAATCTTTTTCAGATCAAGCTCAATGATCAATTGGAGTAGAAAATAAATGTGAAAATTCTACTTGATGTTTCCTGTTGGACACAGACAGAGAATAAATTGTCTCCAAGGGTAACTCCATGCGTTTGACAGATTGTTTCCTTAAAAAAAAGAAGCAGTTTTTAATTGAGCAAAAAGGAAAATGATAACTTTTTCTGGGGATTTTATTTGAACATGAGATCTTTTATGTACTTTATGACTGATCTAACTGTGTAGAAAGGCAAACTTCATATATGGAATAGAGATAATTTCAACTCCAATGGAGGGAACATTGAAGAATTTCAAAGCCATGATAAAATATAGGAATCTAACCCAATACAATAGTATCATCTAAAACCTGTAACAAATAAATACACAAAATAATAAAGGACAAAACGTATAAGGGCCTAGTCCCAGTTCTACTATTTATGAGTCTTTAAGCAAATCACATGATTCTTCTGAGTCTCAATTTCCTTATCTGTAAAACAAAGGGGTTGACTTAGATCAATCAATCAACAGGCTTTTATTTAGTACCTTCTACATGGGAATACAAGTACAATATTCAACATTCCCACATTTAACTTTCTAGACTTCAAGCATTCATGTGATTTTATTAGTAATCACACTTTCATTTTTGCAAGGGCAACCATACACATTCTTGGATCTGAATAGTAGAAAAAAAAATGAGAGGAGCACTGGTATCCTGTTAGGTACTTTCCTGGACTTATTCACCCTAGTACTGTATAGTTAAGAGTTCCCTGTGCATTCAGAGCATCAGAGATGATGTTAAGACCTCTCTAGTCTCCAGGTCTTCTGACAGCAGTGACTAAAGTCCCAGAAATCTTTCCCTTGATTTTTAGGAGGTGGCCAAGTAAAAATTAATAAATAGATAAAAATAAGATAAAAAATAAATTTTAAAAAAGAAGGTAACTAAGTAGAAAGGTTTATAGCAGTATCATATTGTTTGAAATCACTATTTTTTTTTTCAATTGAGATGTTAGCATTAAAGGTCACAGAATTCTAGGAAATTAATAGTGAGAAAAATGTTTTGCTTGTTACCAATTTTATTTTGTATACTGCATTTATATGAATTATTTCATGGTTACAATTTTAAAAAATACATATTATCAGGATTAATGTTTTGTTACAAAGAATTGTATACACAAAAGTGTATTTTTTAAGCAATTTCTAGCAAAAGATTATGGTTTTTGGTGGTTGCAGTAATATAACCCCTTGTTCCCTATAGGTTCAGTGTATCAACATGATTGTTTTTTACTTGGTGCCATTATATAAGAATTCTGAACAATTCTCAAACAAAAGTTGAGAATTGACTGAATAAGGAATTTTAAAAAAAATCTCTATTCTCAGTAACTTACATTATTCTCATAGATACAACAAGGAGATACACAATATTTATATGTGGAATAAGTATAAAGAAAACTAATACAAAGTAAATAAATACAAGGTAGCTGTAAAGGGATTTCCCTCCCTTGCTGTTGAGGGGCTTCATAAAGATTTGAGTTGCTTCTTGAAGGAAAATAGAGAATCTGTGAGGCAGAGGTGAGGAAGGTATAGATACTAGACATGCATAGAGAGGTCCCTTTAAACCCTGTTATTCTATAAGGCTTTTATTAATTTCATTAAAGAATAAATAAAAGTAAGAGTTGGTTCTATGAAAAAACCAACAAAATAGATAAGCCTTTAGTTAATTTGATAAGAAAAAGGAGAGAGGAAAATCAAATTGTTAGTCTCAAGAATGATAAGGGAGAACTTTCCTCCAATGAAGAGGAAATTAGAGCAATAATTAAGAGTTACTTTGCCCAACTTTATGCCAGTAAGTTTGATAATCTAAATGAAATGGAGGAATATCTACAAAAATATAGATTGCCCAGGTTAACAGAAGAGGATATAAATTATTTAAATAGCCCCATATCAGAAAAAGAAATAGAACAAGCCATTAACCAACTCCCTAAGAAAAAATCTCCAGGGCCAGATGGATTTCCATGTGAATTCTACCAAACATTCAAAGAACAATTGATTCCAATGCTACACAAACTATTTGAGAAAATAGGGACAGAAGGTATACTGCCAGAATCCTTCTATGACACTGATATGGTGCTGATAGCTAAACCAGGTAGGGTGAAAACAGAGAAAGAAAACTATAGACCAATTTCCCTAATGAATATTGATGCAAAAATTTTAAATAAGATATTAGCAATGAGATTACAGAAAGTCATCCCCAGGATAGTACACTATGACCAAGTAGGATTTATACCAGGGATGCAGGGCTGGTCCAATATTAGGAAAACTATCAGCATAATTAACTATATTAATAACCAAACTAATAAAAACCATATGATTATCCCAATAGATGCAGAAAAAGCCTTTGACAAAATCCAACACCCTTTCCTATTAAAAACACTACAGAGTATAGTAATAAATGGGCTTTTCCTTAAAATGATCAGCAGCATCTATTTAAAACCATCAGCAAGCATCATATGTAATGGAGACAAACTAAAACCATTCCCCATAAGATCAGGAGTGAAACAAGGCTGCCCACTGTCACCATTACTATTTAATATTGTATTAGAAATGTTAGCTTTAGCAATAAGAGAAGAAAAAGAGATAAAAGGAATCAGAGTAGGTAATGAAGAAACCAAATTATCACTCTTTGCAGATGACATGATGGTATACTTAGAGAACCCTAGAGACTCAACTAAAAAACTACTAGAAACAATTCACAACTTTAGCAAAGTTGCAGGATTCAAAATTAATCCACATAAATCATCAGCATTCTTATATATTACCAACAAAGTTCAGCAGCAGGAGATACAAAAAGAAATTCCATTCCAAATAGCAGATGATAGGATAAAATATTTGGGAATCTATCTGCCAAGGAAAAGTCAGAAACTATACAAACTAAATTACAAAACACTTTCCACACAAATAAAATCAGACCTAATCAATTGGAAAAATATTAAGTGCTCATGGGTAGGCAGAGCGAACATAATAAAAATGACAATACTACCCAAACTAATCTACTTATTTAGTGCCATACCAATCAAACTCCCAAGAAATTATTTTACAGATCTAGAAAAAATAGTAGCAAAGTTCATTTGGAAGAACAAAAGGTCAAGGATTTCAAGGGGATTAATGAAAAAAAAGGCAGATGAAGGTGGCCTTGCTGTACCAGATCTAAAACTATATTATAAAGCAGC
>JAJPUD010003517.1:0-25968 GCA_023553655.1 Myrmecobius fasciatus
TTTTTTTTCAAGAAAAAGCAACTTGCAAATACTTCTGTGTTCTTATGTCCTGATGGCAATAGGCGAGAATAAAATAGTCATCAAATTTTTTTCTTTCCATTCCAGCAGATGTCTTTGAGTTCTTAGGATCAGAGGAGTCCATCTTCTATATATACTAGCTCCCCTCCTGGTATGTTCATCTTAATATGGAAAACACTCTTGTAATCTTGATGTCTATCCTGATGATGTACAAACCTTGATAAGCCCTGCTTAACTGGAAAGGGTTTGAGAGCTAGTTCATGCAGGGATTTGGAGGAATAGTGAATAGAGTGCTACAGTTGGAATCACGAAGACATGTTCAAATCTTGCCTCTGATCTAACTACTTATGTGATCTAGAGCAAGTCTCTCTCTTTGTTTTAAAAAAAACATTTATTTAATGTTTTTCACCAGTTACATTTAAAAGTTGTTTATATTTGTTTTATTTAAAAAACATCTTTTGAGTTTCAGATTCTTTCCCTTATACCTACCTCCAGCCCATTAAAAAGCTACATGTGATGTTATGCAAAACATTCCATAGAAGTCATGTTGTGAAAGAAAACATAGCTCTTCCAACCTGATTAAAAAAACCCTGAAGAAAAATAAAATTTTGAGAGAGAGAAAAAGAGAGAGAGAGAAAGAGAGAGAAAAAAAGAGAAACATAAAGAGAGAGAAAAAGAGAGGGGGGGAAGAGAGAGAATACTTCAATTTGTATTCAGACACACTTTCTTCTCTGGATATGGATAGGATTTTTCATCATAAGTCCTTCAGAGTAGTTGTAGATCATTGTACTGTTGAGAATAACAACATTATTTACAGATGGTCATCCCAGAACGTTGCTATTACTTTGTGTACAATACATTTCACTTTGTTTGAATTCATAGAGGACTTCTCAGGTTTTTTTCTTAGAGCATCCTGCTCATTATTTCCCATGGGAAAAAAATGTTCCATGACAATCACATGCTATAATTTACAGAAAAAAGTCTCTTAATCTCTCTCAGCCTCAGTATTTTTATCTGTAAAATGAAGGAATTGGACTAGATTACCTCTATATTCCATCTCTGATTCTACGTCTTCATGTTTTTTTTTTCCAAACTCCATTCTAGCACCAGAGAGGTGCATTGCGAGGAGACGATGAATTATTGTGGTTATTTTTTTCAATCCTACAACTCAGAAACATGGGAACATTCAAGACCTGTGTGGTAGGTGGAATGCTCATAATGATGAAATCATAGGTCCTTGAAATATTGAAACCAGTTCACACACCTGAAGTTGCACCCTTAAAAAGAGTGGGAAGTATACAATGTGTGGTGGGGAGAATATTTCTTGGGAAAATGCTAGTTAATCTTCCTGCCCACTTCCAATTCTTGGATCTTTATTGCAAAACCCTCACTGTCTATAGGTTTATGGATGCTATTCCCAGAGTCCTTTGAGAGCAGGTGATTCTCCAGAAATACAGCTATCTTTCATTGTGGTGGTATATTCAAAAAGCCTAGGCTGATCAGTGTAGACTTATTCAGTGTCTGCTGAATAAGACATGCTCTGTCAAATTGGGGTACTGAGAAAACAGTCCTGAGATGATTTCAAGCGCCTATGAAGACAGCTGTTTGGATGGGGCTCCTGGACAAGCAGAGACGTCTATAAGTCTGACCGTTTCTGATCTGTCTGCAGAAAACAAGACAAAACAAAACAAAGAAGGTCATGAACTTTCCCAAGCAGCAATTTGACAAGCCTGGTTTTAATACTTTAAGCCTATTCCACAGGATTAGACTCTCTTAAGGCAATCTTTCCATTGTTGGAACCAGTCACTCCCCATTTCTAGTTATCTCAGGAGCAGGTTGAGAAATTCTCCAACAAATGAATCAACTTTAATTGGCATTAATTATAAAAATTGTCACATAATCTTTTAGGGGTAAGGAGTCATTGATCATAGAATTTTGGGTTTAAAAGCTCATTTAATATAGGATATTCACTTATTTTACAAAGAAGGAAACTAGAGCCCTTTGGTCTTCTTTTTAAATTCTGTCTATATAATTGTCCATATTTTCTTCAAGTTCAGACCCTAATGTCTTCTTTCTCAATTTCAATGGCTATGAATTAGTCTCTCTGCTTCTAGTCCCTGCTGAGTTTAATAACAACAATAATGTTAACATTTATATAACTGATTATATAATCATTCACTGAGTTAAACACTTTTATAAATGTTCTCTTATATGATCTTTACAACCCTGAAAGTAGGTGCTATTCCTATTTTACAGTAGAAGAAATTGAAGTAAATAGCAGTTAAGTGACTTGTCCAGGATCACATAGTTACTATCTTAGGTCAGATTTTAATTCAGATTTTCTCAACTCTAGACCTTCTTCACTATGTCATGTACCAGTCTCTATAAATTAACTTTCACTTAGCTGCTAGATTAATATTTCCAAAACACAAATTTGACCATGTAACTCTCTTACTCTGAAATCTTCATGACTTCATATTTGCTTTTGGAATATAATATGAGTCCTCATCTTGGCACATAAAGCTTGCTACAAACTAATTCCTATCTACATTAACAGAGATTTCATATTATTTCTTTTTCATGAACCCTATCTTCTAGTCAAACTAGCCTCCTATATGTCCCCCAACTTTTCCCTACTTCCATACCTTTCTTTGGTCTATCCCCATGACTTGAAAAGGAATTACATCCTTACCTCCACTCACAGGGAGCCTAGAGTGTTCAAAATCAATAAAATCAATGCTTGATTTGTTGTGTTGTTGATTGTCTATACTTGAGAAAATGATTGGAAGAATGTCAATCATTCAGAATAAACTTTTAAAAAAGGTATGCCACCCAATGAGATGATTCAGGCTAAGAATCTTGTGATGAAGAGAATCATCTATCCAGAAAGAGGAATGTAAGAATTGAGTGTGGTTCACAGCACAGCATTTTCACTTTTTGTTGTTGTTTGCTTGCATTTTATTTTCTTTCTTATTGTTTCCTGTTTGATTTGATTTTTCTTGTGCAACAAGATAATTGTATAAATATGTATGCATATATTGGATTTAGCATGTATTTCCACCATGTTTAACATATATTGGATTACTTGCTGTCTAGGGGAGAGGGAAAATTGGAACACAAGGTTTTGCAAGGGTCATTGTTGAAAAATTATCCATGCATATGTTTTGAAAATAAAAAGCTTTAATAAAAAATTAAATTAAAAAATAAAAAGTATGTCATGGGTACATCTTCTTTAGGGAACTGATTTGTAAACATTTATCAGCATCCCCTTACATCCGTCTCATGTAATCTTCCTTAAAAGTCCAACTTGGATGCCACCTATATCCTCAAGACTTCCTTGACTCTTAAGAGTTAGTGAAGAAACTCTCTCTTTTAACTATCTTGTATTTCCTGATTTGTGTACAAGGTGTATCCCATTAATAGGATGTAAGCTTCACGGTGGTAGTGACTGTTTCATCTTTGTTCCTGTATCTTTAGTACTTGAGGATCATTACCTAGTGAAAGAAGAGCCAGATTCAGGAAAAGATCTTGAATCTTACCTTTAACTCTATGTGACACTGGGCAGGTCTCTTTAACCCTCAGTGCCCCAAACATCTCTCCTAGAGAGCACTTATCTTCTTGCATTAGTAGAAGTTTCCTCACTAAAAGCTCTCTAAATTAACTACATCACAGTTTTGTTCCTTTCCTCTCCAAATCCTTGGTGCTTAGTAGTTTAAGTGGCTTCTTGTGCTGACTATAGTATTTAAAAATACTTGTTAATGGATAATGATATTCGATATTGCAGAATCAAACCAACAAGTTCAGAGTGTTAGAGTTCTCAAATGACTGGGAATCATTGTTTTAAGACGAGAGAGGGGCAGGTATTGAATTTAATTTGGCAATGCAGTCTCTGGCAATGACAGAAATGATGGCTGTATTTCTCCTTGGTATGAAAGGAATCCTTGTCCTCCTTGCTGACTCCATATGGAGGCATTTTGCTCTTGTCAATCAATATCTATCAGTGAAGAAATCCTACTGGTGGGGTGGCCTTGAGAGGAAGCTCAGGGAGGGCTAATCTATTACTCCTTATAGAACTTGATAGCATTTAACACTGAGAAAAATCCCATTAATTCTGACCAGAGTTGGAATTTTGTCAGTTTGTGGTTTTATATCACTGTTTTTTGGACAGGAGATCAGAGTTGGAATCCCAACTCTAACATTGCTTGGCTATGAGAGATCCTGAGCAAAACATTCACTTAATTCATCTGAAATTACATTATCTCATTTAAAAGTGGAGACTTAATCTTTGCATTAAAATCTTTGCATTAAAAAATCACTGTAGGAAAAGGACACCCATAGCCATGCCATTTGCACTTGACTGGATTTCCTCCCCACTTGAAACTGGACTCTATCTTTGGAGATACCCTGGACCTGATAAGTCAATTTCAGCTTTATTTTACTCAGCTTCCACTCTATCAAAACATGCTTCTAGGACATCTTCAATCATGTCCCTATGGTGTAACTCTTTCCTCCTTTTCAGCTTTTCAACTCCCCTTTACATATTATATCCCCTCCATTAGATTATAAACTCCTTGAAGGCAGAGATTCCTTGCAAACCATGAAACCATGATGGGGAAAGTCATTATGGAGAAAGGATAACTGTATATTTCCAAGAACACACACACAAACACACACACACACACACACACACACTCAACACATAACATATCTGTCTTCTTTCCTTGTATTTTTATCTCTAGGGCTTAGCATAGTGCTTGACACATAGTGAATGTTTAAAATAGATGTCCTATCTTCATTACCACCACCACCACTATCATCATCATCATCATCATCATCATCATCATCACCATTATCTTTCTTATAATCATGAATCCAAGCCCCTCAATTTGGGAGAACATCCTGGGCTTACGTTGAAGGTCACATTTTTAAGACACTTTTCAGATAGTAAGATTATTGAGCATCAGCATGAAACTGTGATGAGTGCCACCTTGGGAATCCAGAGATGAGGACCAGGTTTGTGCTTATCATAAACTTGCTATGTAACTTTGGGCAAGTCACCTAACCTTTTTTGTAAAATTAAAGGGTTAGAAAATGATCGCAAAAGTCTTTTAAAATCCTAAAATTTTATAATTCTAAATATTGGAGTCCCTAGGCAACACTCTGAAGGAGGTAAAGTTTTTGTGCTTTTTTCTTAATTCTTTTTAGTAACAGTAATTGACACTCTTGAAGATCACAAAATGATCTTATATACATATACATACATATATATATATATAAAGTACACTTGCCTTACTTTCTCAGAACAAGGCAGACTATGTCATCCACTCAGAGCTCTAGAGATCCCCTTAATGGTGATGTGTCACACCTCTAATATTATAAAGGTCAGGTTCTGAAGAAAAATAATGAAATGATAAGGATTTATTCCTTGGGAATTATAGGCTAAGCAGACAAACCTTATACTCTGGGTTTGTTGTACATGAAATATTCACAATAAGGCAGACTTACTATTTAATGTGAATAAAAAGAAATTTTTTTTTAGCATTTATCATCTAGGCATCAGCATTTTAGTGCTGCAAAGTCTATCCTTCCCATATTAGCTTCAATAGTGATACTTGTATAGGACTCGGGAATACAGCAATTATCAGTCTTTAAACATTCAATGAATACAAAAATTAGTGGAACTTTTTTAAAAAAAAGAACTGACTTATAAGGGAAACACCCCAGGAAAAAAACACCATGTACAGTTACAAAATGAAAACAAGCAAAAAAATTATTATTTTTCTAGGATCCCACAAATTAAGGTATTCAATAATGAAATTTCTAAGTGGAGAATCTCTGTAGAGGTTCCTGAAAATGTGAAGGATCCAGTTTCATTCTAGATGAAACCCTACATGTAATGAGTATTCTGACCTGAGGGATTGGGCTATCTAGATTGTCTTCATCTTTCTCTTAAGGTGTTAGGTTCTGAGGCATTAGGGTATCTAGACTGGCTTCATCTTTCTCTTAAGGTATTAGGTTCTGAGGGATTGGGGTGTCTAGACTGGCTACATCTTTCTCTTAAGGTTCTAGGTCTTGAGAAATTGGAGTATCTGTTTCTAATGCTTTTGGTTCAAGCTCTCATTCTAGTGTGTCTTACTCCCTTCTCACTTATCTGCTAAAAACTAGTGTCCCACTACTATTTAATTAACTAATTTAACATTGCCTGAATTTTATTTTTATTTGAAGATATAGCAAGAAGAGAGTTATATATTTCTTTATCCCACAAACACTTGGGAGCATTCTCTATACTTTCTTTTTTTTCTTCTTCAGTTTTTCTTATTTATTTAATATTTTATTTTCCCCAGTTACATGTAAAACAATTTTAACATATTTTTAAACCTTTGAGTTCCACATTCTTTCCCTTCCTTCTTCTCCACTAGCCCCATTAAAAAGGCTCATGTGAAGTTATGCAAAACATTTCCATAAAAGTCATGTTGTGAAAGAAAACATAGATTTCACTCTCCCCCAAAAGCCCTAAAAAATAAAGTTTAAAAAGTATGCTTTAATTTTGATGTATTTAGATACCATCAGTTTTTTCTCTGGGTATAGATAGCCATTTTTCATCATAAATCCTTCAGAATAGTTTGGGATCATTGTATTGCTGAGAATAGCAAAGTCATTCACAGCTGATCATCCTATACCATTGCTATTACTTTGTACATAGTGCATTTCACTTTAGTTTTTCTGAAACATTATAATCACATAACACAATTTATACAGCCATTCCCCAATTGATGCCTCCCATTTCTTTTAACATCCAATTCAAATATTATATCCTGCGTGAAATCTTTCATGATCTCCCAGATTATAATGATTTCTCCTCTCATATTTCATGGGATCCTTTTCATTTTAATTTTCTAATGCATTTATCATTAAATATTGTGCTCACAACATACATGTATTGTCTCATATTCCTGTAATAGATAGCAAACTTTATGAGGGATAAGATTATGTCTTAAATTTCAAATTGACCTGAATGTCTAACATAGAGCTTTGCATATAAGAAATGCCTTAATCTGTATGGTTAGGTGGTATACTAGAAAATGTGTCTAAGAACGTAAAGGATTTGGATAAAAATCCTGAAGGAGAAAGCATAATACACTGAAAAGAACATTGACTTTGGAGGCAGAGGTTCTGAGTTTGAGTCCCACTTTTGATTTTTACTACCTGTGTAACATTATACGGGCCACTTAGTCTCCCTAGCAGCTCTGTGGTTATGATGCTATGATCCAGTTTTTCATACTTACGATTCTGACTATAGAACGTTGAGAAAATCACTTAAGTTCTCTGGGTCTTGTTAGATAAAATTTGAGATTCGGGTACATAAAGCATTCTTTAGGCTCAAATCCTGTGGTGTTAAATGTCCCTTTGCCTTTTGGAGGAAATTAAACTATGAGTTGGAAAAGGAAGTATCAATGACACTTGGGAGTGTTTTGAGGACAAAATATTGACTGAAGGGTAGGAGGAGGAGTTAAAAAGACTAAAAAGGGGTTCTCCATCCTGCCTCACAACATCATGTATAAGTCAGATGCTAAAAGTAGTCAGATGCTCAGAGGATTCCATAGTGGGCGGGAATCGAAAATCAAGGAATGGTACAGTCATTTGAGTATCAGCCATGAGTTTATCTTGGGCAAAAGTCTTTCCTAATGATGTAGGAGTAATAGAGTGTGGGAATGTGGGAGAATAAGAGAAACGCCCATAGTGAGGGAAAAACTGATAGGCAGGAATGACTAGGAGAGTTTTCACAGGATGAGAATATAGCTTATCTGTCGTAAGAGAAATGAATAATTAAAAAAAAAGATGAGTGGGTTGCTATTTTGCAGGATAAGTTAACGATTCCTCATGTACTAAGGCACAGATTCTTTTAGTAATTTAGGACTATGTAATAATGGTAATAATACCCTGGATTTTTATAGCTTCTTTCTTCTTAGAAGCTCAAAGTACTTTCACTTGCGATCTCATCTCCTTAACTTTCTTGTGAAGTAGACGGGGACAAGTGTCATTATCCCCATTTTACAGATGTATAAAAAGAGTTCACATGTGAACATGTCTCTGACTAAGCGTAGACTCGTGATATGTGTATGGGTGTAGGTGCAGGTATGTGGGACACATGTGCACATGTGTATGCACGCTTACATATGTGTACCCCGACTTGGAAACTGTTCACACAGCTGTCTCTAACTCTTCAGAGTCAAACAACCTAATCTGTCAGCCACATTTCCTGGACTACCAGGCAGAGTTGGTTTATTAAAAAAGACTCCAGGATTACTGAATGTACCTATGGAACATCGGTCTTTGCTTTCTCCATCTCCTCTCACTTCCCATTCTCTCATCCCTCATCACCCCAAGCCAATCTCATATAAAAATAAGAGCTGGCTTAAGTTATTTCTGGGGAATCATTGCAAGTTTCCAAACAAAAGGGGAAGTGGCTGTTTAGATGAATAGAGAGGAGGAGTGAGAACCTGGGAGATTCAGAGAAATATCAGAAATAGTCTTGCATTTCCTACCCACTTCATGTTATTTTAATATGTGAGCATGTTCTTTGAGGGGTTTTAAGCTCCTAGATACAGGAACTGTGACTTAGTCATTTTGTACTCCCCTTAGTGCCATGCACAGGGTAAGGACTCAGTAAATGTTTAATAACAATAGATTGATATAGAGCTTTAGAGTTTACAGAGCACTTAGCCTGTGAGGTAAGCAGGGCAATATTATTCAGAGCCATAATTCACTAAAATTGCACCTGGGGCAGATCCATCTGGAGGTGGGCACAGAAGGCAACAGGGTGTGCCAGTGCGGAGGACAGTAGTGATGTGGGTTTAGTTGTCACACAGTAACAGGTGTACTTTGTAACTCTGAAAGAGTTCAAGGAGAGATGTGGAGATAGTGGTGGCTGCAAGAAAGAGAGAAAGAGTATTCTTCAGGGGAGGAAAGGTGCCCCATGAAGGTCAGGACATCATTTTTCTCGTGATAGTTGTAGTTTTGATGTTATCCCTATATGTGAAGAAAACTGGGTTTAGAGAATCTCTGTAGGAGTCCCATCAACTGTGAAGGACCCACATTTATCCTAGAGGAAGTCTTGTATGTACTGAGTGCTATGGTCTTACTCCCTGAGTGAGATTGGTCACATCTCTCTCTTAGAGTTCTAGGTGGTACTTCTGAGGTATTGAATTGTCTAATTTCTAATGCTTTTGGCTCAAACTCATTCTAGTGTGTCCCCTCAAATTATCTGTTAGAAATTAGTGGCCCTGTTGTTATTGTTTTGTTATTTAGTAATTTTCCTGAGTGTCTGACTCTCCATGATGTCATTTCAGGTTTTCTTGGCAAATATACTGGAGTAATTTTCCATTTCCTTCTCCAATTCATTTTACAGATGAAGAAACTGAGGCAAACAGGGTTAAATAATTTGCCCAGGATCACACAGTTAGTATCTGAGGCTGGCTTTGAATTCAAGTCTTCCTGATATCACTCTATCCACTGCAACACCTACCTGCCCAGTGCCCCAATAACTATTTAACTAATTAACATCAACTGACTTTGCCTAAGGTCTACTTTACTTGATGATCTTGTTAGGAATAACAATTTCCCCCCATTTCCCACAATACTTGAGGAAACATACTCTCCCCTTTCTTTTGAAATCCAATTCAAATATCATCCCCTGAATCTTCCATAATGCCCTGTGATAAAGATAGGACACATGGATCTTAGACTAATGAGGGACTTTGGATGTCATTTAGTCCATCCCTATTATGTACAGAGGAAGAATCTTAGGTTTAGAGAGAAAAAGCAAGTTCTTTTCAGGTTTTCAGACCTAAAATCCAGTACTCTTTTTTGTGACACCTGTAGAATTGAGGAAACAAATTCATGACCTGTGTTCAGCCTCTTCGTGGTATGTTCCCAGGCCATTACAAAGAGCCATGTTTTCTAAAATATTTTCTAATAATTTTTGTTTGGTTTGATTTTTCCTTTATCTTCAATTTAGTCAAGGTGTGGGTGTTGTCATGTAGAAAAGGATTAAGCATATTCTATTTGGCCTCAGTAGGCAGAATCAAATGTACTAGACCAGGCTTGATGTGTGGGTCAGTCTGATTTTTCAATCTCTTAACTGGAATGAAATAAGATTTATGTACCACATAACATTTAAAAACACCCATAACAATAGTGTGACTATGGAAAAATATTCAACAATGGCATAGCATTGGTTCAGCTAGATTGTTATTATTGTTTATCCTTTGTTCTCAAAGAGGATCATGATATCAGAGAGATGATGCCCTGATTTGCAAGTAAATTGGAGATCTGAGAAAGCTCACCTGCCTTGCTTTTCCTTCCAGAGACATCTGGTACCAGGGGCCAGATATAGATCAGGACAAATAGAAATAACTCTAGATGTAATGGAGACCTGGGTCTTATATTTTGGTTCAGCTAGATATCGCCAGAGTGAGATGGGTGTATCTGATGGAGAGAAAGAAGGATTTATTAAGTGTTCACTGGGTATCAGATACTATGCTAAGTGCTAGAAATGCAAAAACAAGAAAAAGGAAAGATGGCTCCTGCCTTAAGCAGCTTAATTTCTTTTTTAAAAATTATTTTTATTTATTATTATTATTAAAGCTTTTTATTTTCAAAACATGTGCACAGATAATTTTTCTGTTGTTAATACAGTGTTGTGAGGTAGGCAATAAGTCAGGCTGCCATCCTCATTTGATAGATAAGGAAATCTCATAGACATGAAGTGACATCATTGGATCATATATTTAGAATTGTAGGGAACCTTAGATGTCACTGAGTGATGGAATTTCATTTACCTTGGAATGCCATCCTTTTTGCCTGATTAACATAAGTCACCAAAACAGTCTTTCCCACTGACTCCTTATTTTCAAATGAGGAAACAGACTGAATAAAGTCATGGTGTAGCTGTAAGAGTCTGAGGCAGGACAATGATTTAAATCTGTCTGACTCCAAGCCCACATTCTATATACTGCATCACTTATCTGTCTCTAATGATAGGATTAGATGACAAAGCCAGAACCAAATATTGTGTTCAATGCACAAAACTGTGGGAGGCAAAGTTTTAATAAAACATCTATCCTTGGAGATTGCTTTTATAAGGATATAACAGATGCTTCTGCTTGATATTGTTTGGATGTAGTACTAAGGACAAAAGGATACCCAGATCAGTAGGGATCAGTAAGAGAGCACTTGGAGCCTCTTTTCTTCAACCATAGAATGAGATCGTTGCATTGATCAGTTGGCCTCTAAAATCTTTCAGCTCTATTGTCCATGCCCTCATTGAGTCACAAATATAGACTTTGGAAGGAGCTTCATGCATCAACAGGTAAAACAGCTTCATTTTACAGATGAGAAATTTGAAACCTAAGTAGATTCAAAACTTGTCAAGAATTGCACAGGCACTGAGAAAGTGACAGAGAAGGGATTTTAACCTGTGCTCCCTAACTCCAGAGACATTGTTTTGCCTGCTGTACTAGGAATTCGGATTGCTAAAAAAAATGAACTACAATCTTGGGCATAGAAAAAGATGGAAGATTTCTGAATCATTGTCAGTGATTTTTGGAGAGTCCCAGAGAAGGGGAGAAGGACCCCAGAATCGAAGAAGGGCAAAGTGCCATCTCAAAAAAGGAAAGATAACAGAGACTGTGAAGCTTTGATCAGTGAGCTTGACTTCAATTCCTAATAAAAGTCAAACTGATGATTAAAGAGAACATTAAGTAAAGGAAACAAGTACTGACAATGGTTTCATCAAGAATAGATCACCAAAGTCAAAATATATTTCCTTTTTTTTTTGGACAGGATTAGTAGGTTGGTAAATCAGAGGAATTTTTTTTAGAAGAATTTTTTATCATGATGGAGTTTTATAGATTTCTCAAATGATGCTTTATTGTTCATATTCAGATATTCTTAGCAATTTTCTTGATTTCTTGGATTAGAGTATGCAGCTTTAATTCTTTTGGTCCATTTTTTCATTGAAATTTTGCTATATCAAAAATATTTCCATATTTTTGAGTTGTAAATCTGCTAATTTCTCTTTGACTTTTTAAAAGAGATCCTCCACCTTGGATTTAATTTTTTCTCTTCTGTTAATTAATTTTCTAATTATGCATTGAAAATTATAAATTTTATCATATTCACTCCTAATGTTTTCTATTATGAGTTTTATTTCTCTTTTGAACCATTTTGAAGTTTAGTTTCTCTGTCATACTTTCTTGGGAAACCAAAGGATTTTGTATTTCATCAAGTATTAATTCCTTTTTCTTGATATTTTAATATTTGGTGATATATTTGTGACATCTTCATGAACTTAAACATTTTTATTTTTGATTATAGCATATTCTCCACTGATTTACTTCATTCTGCCTTGGGCTTTTGAAGACTTTATATTGAAATTTGTGGTGTCTCAGCTTTTAAAGAGATTTTCCCATCACTCATTTTCCAGTCTTTCCTCTTGCTAATGAATAGTAACCCCCCCAAAAAAACCCCCCCAAAACAAAAAACCTACACTGTAAGGTTATCTCAGCTTTATTGTATAGGACAGCTTAACTTAGATTCTGTCCTGAGTACTTCCTAAAGGGAGAAAAGAAAAAGCCACAATTGGGATTGAGACCCATTTCTTTCAGTCCTTGAAATTGCCTGCTCTGGCCTCTTACCCTAACAGTGTCTTTAGCTTTCCTTCTTTCAGCCACTTCATTTTGGATTAATATTCTAAGTACAGTCTCTATAGCCCTGTGACCTCCTTACTCTAGTGCTAAGTCCCAGTCAAGAAGCTGATTAACACTTTTATAAATTATTTGGTTCAGGAGAAGACATACTAATCAGATTTCTAGATGAGACATAGATGAGAAGGACAGCTAGCACACTGAATAATAGTCAGGATCCAAAGTGATTTTGACAGATTAAGATTTTGGACTGAATTTAAGGAGATAGAATCTAATGAAGAAAAATATAATTCTCACACTTAGCTTCATAGGTTCAACTTTATAAGACTAAGGAGATTTGTAATTAGAGAGCAATCCAGCCAAAAAAAAGTATCTGGGCATTTTAGTGAAGTGAAAGGTTCAAATAAGTCAATAATGTTAGTTGGTAGACAAGAAAGCTGATGCAATCTTAGATTGTATTAAGAGACCCAGTAAGGATGCAGGATGAAGGAGGTAATAGTTTCATTGTAGCTTGCTATGGCAAAACTATGTCTAGGATTACTGGGTATCAATTTGAAGGAATGGCATAGACAAGTCATAGAATTCCCTAAGAAGGGCATCGGGGAGTGTGAAGGGTCTTGATAGTATGCCATATGAAAGATATAGGGAAGGTTAGCCTGAAGGAGAGATAGCTGAAGGAAGACTATGATAGTTGGTCTCCAATGTATAGAGGAGTGTCATAAGTAAGAAGGTTTAGACTTGTTCCCAGAAAGCAGAGCAAATAATAGTGAGTGCAAGTTGAGAGAAGAAGATTTAGGCTTGATCTAAGGAACAACTTTCTAAAAATTGGAACAGAGTATATATACATATATATGTATATGTGTATATATATATATATATATATATTCTGTATTAGAATGGGCTACCTTTGGGGAAGCAAGAGCTTCAAGAAAAGATTGTATACACATTTGATGATTATGTTTTAGATGGTGCTCAGTTTCTAGTTGCAATATATAGCTTCTGAGGTTCTTTCAAACTCTAAAACTGTGTGAGATATTTATTATATAGAACACTTTGGTTGGGCAAATGATCCCTTAAAAGGAAGGAAGGAGGCATTAATTAAGTATCTACTATGTGTCAGGCACTGTGCTAACTGATTTGCAAATATTATCTCACTTGATCCTCATGATAATCCTGGGAGATAAGTATTATTATTATCTCCATTTTACAATTGAGGAAACCAAGGCAGATAGAGTAAGTGATTTGCTGAGAGTCACAGTGTCAGAGGACTGATGAGAATTTGTCTTCCTGACTCCATTCCCAGTGTTCTATCTACTGTGCCTTAGACATTCTCATTATTTCCATTTCTCATTATTAAAAAATTATGTCACCCACCACAGTAGAATAATACTGCTTTGTATGAAATACAAATAAGGTGATATCTGGCTTTTATCAAAAGTTAATTATTAATGTATGCCAGAAATAGAATGAGAAAGACTTTCATGTTATAAACATTTGGTCTCCAATAGAATAGCCAGCACATCATTTGGGAGTACTTAGTTGTGATTATAAGATTTGTATTCATAAACTGTGGAACTTGAAAGTGCCTTAGAAATTATCTTGTCTCATTCCCCCATATTGAATAAGAAAAACCAGAATCTTGGAGAAATTAACTACAAGATTATATATGCATATAAGAGTAAGGATTTGAACCCCAAACCTTTAATTTTATGAATAATTATTATAATTTATTATATTATAAATTAATTATAGAATATTACCACTCATTATAAATTAATAATAAAGAAATTGACAACATTTATGTAATTAATCCTTTAATCTCAAATCTATTGTTTCCCCCATCATACCATGGTGCAAAGACTAAACCTGTTTTGAGAACCACTTCCATAGACATTCCTTCTGTCTACTAAGGCTGTGATCTCATATGGACTCAGTGAGGGAAAGCTAGGAAATGTGCGAAGAAAAAAAAATTAGGTTAGGATTCAAGAGGTTCTTATCCCAAGTTTGCTATTGACCATTGTGGGTATTCCTATACTCTCTGCCTTGGTTTCTGAATCTGTAAAGCAAGAAGGTTGGGAGGTTTCCTTTTGATCCTTATGTTCTATGAGATAATGAGGGGGGTTTTGTAACAGGAATGAGAGCTGGGACAAAGAACCCAATAATTCCATGGAGACAAAGCCATTCCTAAGGGAATCAATCTGGCAAAGACTGTGCCTTTGGAGATAAGATTGTGAGAAGAGAAAGGACTTTGAAATGTTTTGGAGTTTCAGATAGCTGAAAATGTGGTGCTAGAGGAGGAGTGGAACTAACGAAAGGAAGAGAAAGAGCTGTCACCATCACACTATCAATTGGTCCTGATCATGACCCAAGAGAGAATCATAAAGTGAGAAGAATCAGAAAATTATGGAGTCAGCCAGTATTGAGTCAATCATCAAGCATTTATTAAGCTCCAGTGCCATGTACCAGCCACTGTATTAAATCCTGAGTATACAAAAAAGGCAAAAATAATCCTTGTTCTCAAGGCACTCACAATTTAATAAGAGTGACAACATAAATGTTGAAACAAAATGTATATAGGACAAATTGGAGATAGATGGATGGTAGTAACCTTAAAGGGACCACTAATTGGTTAGCTTGTGTGGGAACAGCCACTTAATATTGCTGAGTCTCAGTTTCCTTATCTGTAAAATTGCAGTAACAATATTTTGCTTACTTCCCTCAAAGAGTTGTTGCAAGAATGGCACATAGTACAGGAAAACAGTACTGACTTTTGAATCTAAATACCTCAGTTTAAATCCTGGCTCTTCTATTGAACAAGTCAATTTCCTTTTTCATGACCTTCAGTTTCCTCATCTGTAGAGTGAGAGGTTGGAATTGAATCTCTACTATTCTTTTGAATTTTAAATGCTATGATTCCCTTAATTCCCAGAATGAAATGGGAGTGAATAACACCTTCAGTTCTGGACACTCAAATATCTCCATACCTATATGACTTCATGGGCCAAAACCTTCTCCTTCCCCCTCTTGGAATAGATTAGCTTTTGAAGCCTGGGAGTCTCTTCATGTTGTTGCAGACGGGTTGTCGCTGTGTGATCCATCAGGCCCTGGAGCTGTCCTGGATTCTGGGGAGGAGAGGAGTGATATAGCCTGACGTAAGGGAAATGAATAGGTAATTGTTATTAGAGATAATCAAGAGATGAACACAGCCGTGGTTGATCCCAACAGGTTTCCAGGGCTGGATATCACCAAGCCAGATTCAAAGGGCGTCGTTTCGTAACTTGGCTGTGTGCTCAGCCCCAATAAAACAAGAAAAGTAAAGTCCTTTTCTGTGGGCACTGGGACCTGTATCATTAAAAAAGGCCTTAGCCAAGAAGGAGGATGAGTCATCTTCCAAGGAACAGCTGGGAAGGCAGCCTAATTCCAAGGTTCATCTAGTTAGCTCAGAGGTATGGGTACAAGTACAGCCTGCTGGTTGTGAATCAGAAAGATTATCCACAGCTTGTCAAAACATTGTCATGGCCCATCTCACTCCTCTTGCCCAAGCTTTGCCTCAGCAGGAAACAAGGGGATATAGGATTAAGCAGAATACGTCATCCTTCCTGTTCCCTCTCCCTGCTCCCCTCTCCTCCACCAGTTCTGACAGTTTCCAAATGCTTCATGAATGACACAAAAAACATTTAACTGAGTTCTTTTGCCCATTTTGTAGGTCTACTAAGTGAGACATAGACAGGATTATGCCTAACGATGCATTAACAGACTTGGCAACTGGCAACATAACATGACTTGAAAAACATAGAAAACATACAATTTTATCTCCCTTGCACCCCTAACATCTCCACCAGAAAGTGGGGGGCACTGGCTCCAGGAAACCACTATTGGAGTGCATGTCACCTGAGAACCAGCTCTCCAGCCTTCTGCCAATTGGGCATCATCAGCATATTAAGAGACACCCTGGTTTCCAGAGCTAAGGTCCAACAAGAAAACTGTACCCCAAGTTTGGCTTAACAACAATCCTTTGAGCTTACTCTCTGGATGCTCTCACCCTCTGGCAAAATCAAATGATTGTTGTATTGCTGTGACCAGCACTGGTTGAACTCTGAGCTCAGTCAAGCACTAGACAAATACCTATGTTCTAAGCCCTGCTAAGGATCAGACTTGGTTTTTTATTACTGTTACTCCTGATTGTCAGGACTAAAACTCACTGCATAGCTATTGGTATAAGTATTGTGATCTCCCCATATTGCCTGGGGCCCCCTCACTAGGAATGGGGACCTGCAACATGTGTCTAGATCCCCTTCTTGCTTGCAATTGAAATTAAACTTCTGTTTGATTCCTGTCTTTAGTCTGTTTTGTTCAGCTCCAGCCACCCAGAAGTTAGAGACAAGTTTGGTGTGGTTGACAGCCCCAGTGAGAATGATAGAATCACAGGATATGAGGTGGAAGGTACCTCAGAACTCAAAAATTCTTAACCTATGAACTTAAAAAATGGGTATATTAAGAGAATTAGTGTCCTTTGTAATCTTATGCATTTTATCTGATGCATCATCTGGAGAAGGGGCCCATGGACTTTAATAGCATCTGGGGCCTTTTCACTTTGAAACACCTTTCTGCCTTATCAGATCCCTTTTTCTAATGGTGGATTCCTTCTAGGGGCCTCTAGTTTGGGGATAGGCCCAGGCTGAGCATAATTCTAGTTTTGTTCCACTGTTGATTGCTTCTGATCTCTTTATTGCTTCATCCGTCTCCCCTTCACTGTCTCCTTCCAACCCTCCTCCTCTCCCCATATATTTTTTTTTTTTATTTTCTCTTCCTCTATTGGAATATGTGCTTTTTGTTTTTTTTTTTTTTTTTTTTTTTTTTGGTAAAGCAATTGGGATTAAATGACCTGCCCAACCCACAGTTGTTAAGTGTTAAGTTTTCTGAGTGTGAATTTGAACTCAGATTCTCCTGACTTCAGGACCGGTGTTCTATCTAGCTGCCCCCAGAATATGCACTCTGAATGCAGGAACTGCCTTTCTCCAGCTTTTAGCACAGCGCCAATTCTCTGCCCGCTAATGAGATTACCAATGGAGTTCATGACAAAAAAGGTTAAGGAAACCCTGGTTTAGTTCAACTGTGTCATTTATTGATGAGAAAATTGAGTTTCAGGCCGGGTATATTACTTGCCAGAAATTCTATAAGTAGTAATAATAGCAGAACTGGAATTCAAACTCAGATTTTCCTTCTCTGTGCTTGAGGCTCAGTGGATGGAGCACTGCATTTGGAGCCTGAGTTTCAAGTACTACCTCAGATAGTTAAGTTACTAGCTCTGTGAACCTGGGCAAGTAACTTAATTGTTATTTGTCTCAGTTTCTTCATCTGTAAAATGGGAATAATAATGGTACCTACCTCTTCCCAGGATTGTTGTGAGGATCAAATGAGATAATAATTATGAAGGGCTTAGCACAGTTCCTGACACATAGTAGGTATGATATAAATCTTAGCTATTATGCAGTGCTCTGTGCATTCCATCCAGCTTCATGGAATTATAGGACTATAGATCAGGAGAAGGAAAGGATTTTAAAGATTATCTGATTCAAGGCCTTATTATATAGATGAGCGAAAGTCCAGGGGAATACTGAAACTCATTCAAGATCATACTAGGAGTAAATAACAAATAATTTTGTTTTTCTGGGCAAAACATCTCATCAGCAAGTTCATTAGGTCTGGTTTTAGATCTTTTAGATGATATTCTTTTTTGATTCTGAATTTTAATTTGTTCCTAGTTTGTTTTAAACTCTTCATAACTTCATTTGGGGGTTCTTGGCAGAGATACTGGAATGGTTTGCCATTTTCTTTTATAGATCATTTTTCCAGATGGGGAAAGTGAGGCAAACAGAATTAAATGACTTGCCCAGGGTCCACAGCTAGTAAGTATCTGAGATGGGATTTGAACTCATGAGGATGAGTATTTTCTGACCCCAGGACCAGCATTCTATCCACTGTGCCACCTATTTATCCTAAATTTTAAAAGATAGATCAAAAAGAAAGGATAGAGCATGATCATCAGTATCCAGCCCCCTCAAAGGCAGGAATCCCTTTTGTATTTCCTCTATAGTAAGTCTTTAATGAAGGTTCATTTTTCTTTCTTTCTTTTTGAGGCAATTGGGGTTAAGTTATTTACCCAGGGTCACACAACTAAGCAGTGTTAAGTATCTGAGGCCAGATTTGAACTTCAGGTTGTCCTGATTCCAAGTCCCATACTCTATTCACTGTGACATCTAGTTGGTCCTAATAAATGTTCATTGATGACAATGATGGGTCAGACATTGGAATCAATGAGGAATCTGAGATGGGTTGGGAGAGTAATTCTACATCTAGAAAGTACTTCAGAACTTACCTACTACATCCAATTTATTTTATAGAAAACAGAACTGAGGTCCCAAGAGTCACTCAAAGACTAAGCCCAATGTCATTCAAAGACTAAGCAACAGAACTGGGATTTGAATTCAGTTCTTCAGATTCCCAATCCAGTGCTATTCCTCCTACTCTGTGTTGTCACCCATAACTTGCCAGAAGTTGCACAATTTGTTAGAACCAGACCCAAAATGAGAAACAGGAGATCTCTTGCCTGTTTGTACAATATTCTGTCTCTTGTATCAGGATGAATCTAATGACTCATTGGGGAAGAACTGAACCTAAAGAAAAACTTCATCTTTTTTACTTTTGTAATTTTGCCAAGAATTGGCCTCTCTCCCAGAAATAGAGCCAAATCCATCACTTGGATTCACTGGGTAAGTAAGGGGCCCCACTAGGCTTAAGAGGTGGCAGCTCTTACTTCCTGAGGCAGGATTCCATTGCATTGATGGTGCAATCAGATTCAGAAGCTTTATTTGATCCACCCAGGATCATAAGGATGCTGACTGCTGGCTCCAAGGGAACAATGGCATATTCTAACCAAGACAAAACAGCTGGCCTCAGGGATAGTTAGGAAGAACCTCTGGGCAGTCAGGGAGAAACAGCCTATAGTTATCTTGTCTCCTGGATCAACTTGGAGGCCCCAAATAGCCTGCGTGCTACCTGGATGTGTCAACCTTTATCTTATAAGTGAAACCACCCTTAGCCTTGACCGGGATAATAGATAATGGGAAAGTGCAGGCTTAGTAAACATTTCTGCAGGCAGAAAAATGAGACTCCCAGCAGATTGCTATGGGTGAGCCCAGGCTATGGGTGTGGAGATATTGCTCTGTGGGAAAACTTAGACTAATATTTAGGAGAGCTATATTAATAGAGGAGTAGATTCCAGTCAGACATTTAATTCAATTTAATGTGACAAGCATTTATTAAGCACTAACTGTATACCAGGTACTGTGCTAAGTGCTGGGGTGGTGTGGGGTACAGATACAAAAATGAGATAGCCTCTGTCCTCAGAGAGCTTACAATCTTCTGGGAAATACAACACACACACACACACACACACACACACACACACACACACATGCACGCACACACACGTAAATATAAAACAAGTGTATTTTTTCTATGAAATCTATGATTTTATTAGTATAGGGACTTTCTCATAAGTAAACTCCCTCTACCAAAGCAAATTAGTACCTGCTCTGCAACTTAATCTTAGAGTTACTTTGGGCCTGAAAGATTAGGTAAAAGTATTTAACTTTAATTTGCCCAAGGTCACAGAACCAGTATGTTGTCAGAGGTGGGAAGTTAACGCAGGACTTCCTGATTCCAAGGATTTTTCTCTATCTACAATGCCATGTTACTGTTCTTAAATACAGAGTAAATCCTGGATAATTTGGAGGAGTGGCAAGCGTTTACAGCTGGGAGATTACATTCACAATATCCTGGGAAGCAGATACTACCATTACCTCTTTTTAAGGCTGAGGAAACCAAGGCATACAGAGATATTATTATTTATTACAGATTATTAATTGCCTGAGGTTAGATTTGAAAGGACCAAATTGCTTTCATGTGAATTGTCTTTGGAAGATTCTGGAGATCACCTGGCAAGATAAGCTATAAGTCACTAAGGTCCTTTCTTGAACTAAACTGCCAAGCATTCAAATTCTACCACAGACAGCAAAGCTCTGGTGGGCTGACCACATTTTTTTTAAATTTTATTTTATTTGCAAAACATATGTATGGGTAATTTTTCAACATTAACCCTTACATAGCTTTCTGTTACAGATTTTTCCCCCCAACTCCCCACCCATCCCCTAGATGGCAGGATATCCACTATGTGTTAATTATGTTAATATATTTGGCAAATCCAATATATGTATACATATTTCCAAACTTATCATTGTTGTGCAAGAAAAATCGTATCTAAACAGAAGACATATCAGATAAAGGAAACACAATGTAAGCAAACATCAATCAAAAGTATGAGAATGTTATGTTGTGGTCCGCATTTCGCATCCCTCTCTCTGGGTGTATATGGCTTTCTTCACTGAACAATTGGAAGTGGTTTGAAACATTTCATTGTTGAAGAGAGCCATGTCCCTCAGAATTGATCATCATATAGTATTGTTGTTGCCGTGTATAATGATCTCCTGGTTCTGCTCATTTCACTCAGCATTAGTTCATGCAAGTCTCTCCAGGCCTCTCTGAAATCATCCTGTTGGTCGTTTCTTACAGAACAATAATATTCCATAACATTCATATACCATAATTTGTTCAGCCATTCTCGAATTGAAGGGCATCTATTCAGTTTCCAGTTTCTAGCCACTACAAAAAGGGCTGCCACAAACATTCTTGCACATGTGGGGCCCTTTCCTTCCTTTATGATTTCTTTGGGATATAAGCCCAATAGAAATGCTGCTGGGTCAAAGGGTATGCACAGTTTGATAACTTTTTGAGCATAGTTCCAAATTGCTCTCCAGAATGGCTGTATCCGTTCACAGCTCCACCAACAATGCATCAGTGTCCCAGCCTTCCCACATCCCCTCCAAAATTCATCATTAACTTTTCCTGTCATTTTAGCCAATCTGACAGGTGTGTAGTGGTACCTCAGGGTTGTCTTGAATTGCATTTCTCTGATCGATAGTGATTTGGAGCACCTTTTCATATGACTACAAATAGTTTTAATTTCATCCTCTGAAAATTGTCTGTTCATATCCTTTGACCATTTATCGATTGGAGAATGGCTTGAATTTTTATAAATATGAGACAATTCTCTCTATATTTTAGAGATGAGACCTTTATCAGAAAGAACCCTTAAATGTAAAGATGATTTCCCAATTTATTGCTTCCCTCCTAATCTTGACTGCATTGGTTTTGTTTGTACAAAAACTTTTTAACTTAATATAGTCAAAGTTATCTATCTGGTTTTCAATTAGGAGATCCAGTTCTTCTTTGGACATAAATTTATTCCATCTCCATAGGTCTGAGAGGTAAACTATATTACGTTCCTCTAATTTACTTATAGTATCACTCTTTATATCCAAATCATGAACCCATTTAGATATTATCTTGGTATGTGGTGTTAGATGTGGGTCAAGCCCTAATTTCTTCCACACTAGTTTCCAATTTTCCCAGCAGTTTTTGTCAAATAGTGAGTATTTATCCCAGAAGCTGGGGTCTTTGGGTTTATCAAAGACTAAATTGCTATAGTTATTGCCTAGTTTGGCTGACCACATTTTTCAAATGCCAAATATATGCTTGCCAAAAAGACTATTTTATGGAGAACTCACACAGGGCAAGTGCTCACAAGGTGGTCAGAAAAAACATTACAAGGACTCTCTCAAAGTCTGTCTTAAGAACTCTAGAACTGGGGCAGCTAAGTGGTGCAGTGGATAGAGCACCGGCCCTGAAGTCAAGAGGACCTGAGTTCAAATCTGGTTTTAGACATTTAACATTCCCTAGATGTGTGACCCTGGGAAAGTCACTTAACCCCAATTGCCTCAGCAAAAATCAAACAAAAAAACCAAAAAAAACCCTTTAGAATTGATTATGTGACATGAGAAACACTGACACCAGACCTCCCAGCATGGTGTGCCCTCATTAGAGAAGGTGCTGTGCTCCGTGAGTAAAGCAGAATTGAATTAGCCCAAAAGAAATGTGAAATGAGCAAAATTAGAGAATCCACCTTAAATATTCATAGGGACTATCTATGTCTGACTTGTGGCAGAGTATTTTGAGCTTATGTTGGTATAATCAGCTACGGTCAGACGCAGTAACAACTCTAACATAGTGATATCATTTTGGTCCTCTTACAGAAGGAAGGACAACCACCAAATACTCCCCCTCCCTTATTCCAGCCAACTAGTTCTTTTCTCTGTTTCTCACCCATGATACTTGTCCCCTTACTCTCTGTGTCTACCCTTTCCCAAACCCTGCTCCCCCCATGTACTCTCTCCTTATTGAGTCCAAAGGGGGTTTTGGATTTGGATCTGCAACTGTGTTTTTTTTGGAACTGAGTAAAACCATGCATCCTCCCTATAGGATAAAGTGGTATAAGGGGAATGGAGCAAGATTATGCCTCCTATGTATTGAAGGAATAAATTTTCATATTTGTGATTATACCTTTTAAAGTAAATATTCCTTTGGCAAAGTTAATTTAACTGTTAGTGGGTAATTGGAACTAAGGTATAGTGGACCATTCTTTATAATTAAGGGGTCAAAATTGATGGGGGCTGGTGTTATTTACAGAGAACATAGATATTTGTCAACCCTAATTTCCTTAAGGGTACTAGAGAATTCTAAAGGGGAGGTAAGAGGAAACATGTTTGGCTTTCAGGCAGTGGGGACCAAGGTAGTCAGTGTTATATGTGAAGTCTTGTCTGGGATAAATTCAGGTCCTTTGCTTTTGTGGAGATGGTTGGAGAGATTCTCTCTGGTTGTGGAGAGAATTTTTTGAGATACTCTAAATTATAGGGTCCTAGAGATATTTGGCAAAAAAACCTTTTAGGTTATAAATGGTCATTTTTTTTTACAGTATCCCCTCCCCTCCAATGTTTGTTCCCTCAGTAAGTCAGTTCCGTTGGTTTAATTTCGCAAATTTTCCATTTTTGATTGGTTGACTATTCACCATTGATATTTTGTTACTGAATTCTTTATAAGTATTAGTAGACTGATACATTTTGCATTACTAAGTCCTATTAAGAATTGATATTAAGTTTAATGTGAGAGATCTGGGGTCACTTGATTTTGCTATTGTCTCAGTGAATGTTCTTATAGTTCTTTGCAGCTAAACATAAGTATGTGGGTCGATTTTTGTTAACTCAAAAGACCCTTCAATATCTTAGGGTGCTCATGTTCATGTCTAATGTTCGTGTCTAAAATTTAGAAATAGACAATATATTTGTTAGATTATATGTGACCATATCACAGTGGTTGTTTTTGAGATGTTATTGTAAGACACTGGGAAAGCAAGTGAATGGAAATTGTTTATGCCTTCCCAATGACCACAAAGAATTGTTCTGAATTTGTAACAAAAAATAAGTGTCCATGATTATTTTTCAGATATCCCAAATTTAAAACATGGAAAAATATGTAGAAGAACCTTTAGGGCATACCCAGATTCTACACATGGAGGCACTTAAAAAATTCGGACACACTATGACATTCTCTCTTTTTTCCTGTGCTATCTTTCCCACTATATACAGGATGTGAAGATCACAGTTCATTCACAGAGATGAACTAAACTTGGAGAAGGATACTCTTCCCCCTTCTCTCATGTTAGACCCCAGAATCAGGAGGTTTTGCCTTGTTCTGTTTCATTTTGTCTTTTCAATTTTAGGGGTCAACAGTAAAACCCATTGGACTTGAGAGTTCAAGCCAGGATTCCAGGAGAAATGTTATATCCAGTAACCAATCAGGAAAGTCCTTAGAAGCCAGGGTATTTGGGATTTGAACCCAAGGAGGGTTTTGATTATAGAGCTGGTAGTGTGCTTTTTAGTAACTAAGCTAAACTGTTTCTATATTTATTTTGTACTTTTGAAGTGAATTTTTATTATGCAAGCTAATCCAATTATTAGTGGTTAAATGTGTCTTGTATATAAAGGAGCTCCCTCTACATTTGAGGAAATACCAATGGGTTAGGGTTAGATTTAGAGTTGAGAGCTGGAGCAACAACAAAGAGACCCTTCCCAGTTCAACTTAAGAATCAGAGAACTCTGGGGAAATGTAACATACTTGGCCTTAAGACAACAGGTAGAAGGGTGTCTAATGTTACATATTTATTCTGTGTGTATTCATATATATCCTCATGTCTGCTTTTTGAATGTAAGATCTTGGCAGGTAGGAACTGCACCACTTATTGCATTTGTATCCCAGTGCCTAGCATAATGCCTGGCACATAGTAGGTACTTAAATATTGATTGATTGACTCTAAATTTCATGATATCATGACTGGCAAATGAGAGAAGGATTAGATTTATTCTCTGGGGTTTCTGAGGGTAGAACCTAAATGAATAAATAAAAGTTAAAGGTATGGAGAACTTTAGTTTTATAGGAAGGACAATTAGGGCAATCTGATTATGGTAGGGAGGCAGAACTGAGAAGTGGATAAGTTCTACCTTGAGTCAGTATGACCTAAGTTTAAGCCACATTTCTGACACTCATTAGTGTGACTCTAGATAAACTGAGTCACTTAACCTTTTACTGCAGCTGACTCTCCAAGCTTGTAAGTTACAGATAATTTGCTTATTTGAATCAGGTAGAGGGAGTTGCCTTATAAGTAGAGGCTAAAGAACCAATTACCTGTCAGGTATGGTGTAGTAGGAATTTGGTTCATTTATAGGTTGGACTATGTGGCCAATGATATTGTGATATATTGGTAAAACGAGAGTCAGGTCAGGGGGAAAAAGAGATAATAGGTTTCTTTGAGAAGCAGGAAGTTTCTCACCTTTACAAGTGTATAAACCAGGTACAGAATGATTTCTATAAGGATTGTAGAAGAAATTTTCACATGAAGCACATTAGAATAGGCCTCTGCCTCTAAAGCCTCTGCCAACTTCTTGATTTTATGATTCTATGAGGTCATGGTTGCAAATGATTTACTAGCAAAAGGAGTGATTTCAAATAGATTATAAAGGCACAAACAAGGTGCTTGGGACATCAAAAGATGTTGGTCAAGTGAAAGGCCACTTTTTCCAGGATCAAAATAGCAATTTTTCACTTAGGTCAAGCATCTCAAAAACATCTGGGGAAAATCTCATAAAACCTTTAAATAACCTCTAAAGAGAAATTCAGCGTTTTGTGTGTGTGTGTGTGTGTGTGTGTGTGTGTGTGTGTGTGTGTGTGT
>JAJPUD010003517.1:25978-40143 GCA_023553655.1 Myrmecobius fasciatus
TGTGTGTGTGTGTGTGTGTGTGTGTGTGTGTGTGTGTGTGTGTGTGTGTGAACAATGGAAGGATAACAGAGACTCTGGAGACATTAGAGTCACTCTGTTATGTGCAAAATGGAGGAGGAGGGATAAATTTCTTGAGTAGCTACAGGTGAGTGGAGGGAGTTTGATCTCTGCCAGGTCTTCTTGTATACTGATATTCTTATATAGCTTTTGTGATGCTGAAGAAGTGCCCTCTAAATTTTGGGGCATTGGAGTAAAGCTTTCATCTACTTGTCCTAGTTATAGCTCTGTCATGGTCACTGACTCATTGAAGAGGACCCTGGGCTCTTCTCTAAGTAGCCACAGGTCATAGAATTTAGGACTGGAAGGGACCTACAAAGGAAACCAAATATATTAAAATAAAGTTCTTAAAATACAAAATCACAAGTTCTCAGGCCTTGAATTAAGGACACAACTCTACAAAATTTCCAAAAAAGTGACATTCAATCATTACATTAAGACCTGTAGCTAAATTTATGATTCCATGACCTCTGGTAATGGGGAACTCACCCCAGCCTGAGGTAGTTCATTCCATTTTTGGAGAGCTCTAATTATTATGCCCTTTTCTTTTTTGAGCTAAAATTGACCTTTCACTTATTTGTTTTTAGGTCCCAGAATCATTTATTAAAGACATGCAGTAGTATAATAAAAAGAGCACTAGGTTTGGAATTGAGTAACCTAGGTGGAATTCTAAACTTGATTAATTGTGGGACCTTAGGTAAATTACTTAATCTCTCTTAGTCATAGTTTCATCACTTATAAAACGAAGATAAAAATATTTGCACTATGTACTTCACAGATTATTGTGAGGAAAACTGTTTATGATATACATGAGGAAAGCACTATATAATATATATGAGTTATTATTAGTAACAGTATGGCAGTGTTGAAGTGGAAAGAAGCAAGGGTATGGGTGCAATAGTTTGACTATTATTCAATAATGGTGATGATGATGGGAGTCCAATATATAGTGAAAAGGGCATTTATACTGAGAGCCTGGGGTTGTTATTGTTGTCTGACATCAATAGCCTGTGAAATGAGTAGGTTGAACATGATCTTTTTTTAAATCAACTTTAGTTTTTACAGAAATAAAGGGGGAGGAATTATTGGAGATATATTAATTGTTCATTGTTAGACTTTGCCAAAATGATTAAAATAATGATATTATATAAAAGAAGGAATTGGATATTTCATGTCTCTATTCTGTAGAAAAGGGAGTGGGACAATTTTTTAAAAAAAAATCACAAGCCATGTTAACAATGGGATGATTAATAACAATTAACAATAAGAAAGTGCAGAACCACGATTGTGGAGAAAAGGGGAGAACTTGTTTGAGTTCTCCCAAATTCCTTTCTGAATAACTTTAAATCATAATGAATTCTGGAGATAAAACCCACAAAAGGACATAGGGAAACAATTTTCCAGTCCAGAAAAGCTAAGGATTTCAAGAAAGATCTGCCTCACTTGGTTGCTCCAACACAAATGAGGAATCGAGGCACTGTGCCCCTGTGAAACCTCCAGTCCTTGGTGCAGCAGGTAAGTGACCTGAGCCAGTAGCTTCCAACATAGAAGCATGACCAGGCTAGGTGACCTTGTGCAACAGGTGAGCTACCAAGCCAAGAGGTCCTGGCACAGATTATGTGACCAGAACTACTGACTCCAGCAAAGCAGGCAAGTTGCCAGGCCTAGAGGTTCCACATAAGCAGGTGAGGATACTGGCCTAGAAACGTGGCACAACAAGCCAGTAGCCAGGCCCCTCCTTTAGGTTCAAAAAGTTTGGAATAGTGCCCCTTGAATCCCAGGATTCAATTTAAAAGTCATGAAATAGACTGGAAAATGAGTAAAAAACAAAAACAAAAAAAACTCTGACTATAGAAAACTACTATAGTGACAGGGAAGATCAAAACCCAAACTTAGAAGAGGACAACAGTGTCAAAAAAGTTACATGTAAAGCCTTAAAGAGAAAAATAAATTGGCCTCAGGACTCAAATAAACTCTTGGAAGAGGTCTAAAAGAAGAGAGATAGAAGAAAAATTGGGAAAAGAAATGAGAGATATGCAAGAGAATTATGAAAAAAAGGGTCAACAAGTTGGTAAAGGAAGCACAAAAAAATGGAAGACAAGATGTAAAATATTCACTGAAGAAACAACTCCTTAAAAAGTAGAATTGGCCAAATGGAAAAAGAGGTACAAACTATCTGAAGAAAATAAATCCTTAAAGATTATATTTGAGAAAGTGAAAGCTACTTATTTGAGAAAGTGAAAGCTAATGAGTCTATGAGATATCAGGAATCAACCAAATAAAATCAAAAGAATGAAAAACAGAAGAAAATATAAAATAACTCATTGGAAAAGCAACTGACCTGAAAAAGAGAGATAATTTAAAGATTATTGAAATACCTGAAAGCCATGATCAAATGAAGAGTCTATACAGTATCTTTCAAGAAATTATCAAGAAATACTTGATATCCTAGAACTAGAAGTTAAAATAGAAATGGAAAGAATTCATTATCAGCTCCTGAAAGAGATCCCAGAATAAAATTTGTGTGGGATGTTATAACCAAATTCTAGAACTATCAAGTCAAGGAGAAAATACTAAAAGTAGCCAGAATTTTAATACCAAGGAGCCAAAGTCAAAATTATACAATACTTAGCAACATCTACATGAAGATTGGTTGGCTTGAGATATAATATTACAGAAGACAAAGGAGCTTGGATTACAACTAAGAATGAACAAAATGGAGCAAACAGTGAAATAGAGGATTTTCATACATTTCTGATCAAAAGATTAGAGCTGAACAGAAAATTCAATTTTCAAATACAAGACATAAAATGGTAAACAGGAAAGAGAAAATATAAGTTGTTCAATAAGATTAGGAAAAATATTATTTTAAGAAGTTAGCAATATGAAAGAATGCTCTAAACCATGAAGAGAGAATCATGAACAAACTTGAGATTTTATCTTATGCTCTATAAACTGACACAGATGACAAGAGATGGAAATAATCTTTGAGGGGTTGTGTGAAGGTAGATACACTAGCACATTATTAGTGGAGCTGTGAATTAGCATAATCATTTTGAAAATACTTTGGAATTATGCAAATAAATTTACTAAAATATCTTTGACAGAGATATTCCATTACTAGGCTTATGCTCCAATGACATTATTGATAAGCAAAAAATCTCTCTTTATATAAAAATATTTATTATAGTGGTATTTTTTTGTGATAGCAAAGAATTAAGACATAAAGCATATACCCATAAATTGGGGGAATAGCTAGATAAATTGTGGTATGATTTTTTTGGGATTATCTATTTCTCTACAAAATGAGTGAGTTGGATTAGACTTCCAGCTCTAAAACTACGATAACTATGATTTCATGAGCCTTAAGGTCCTTTCCATCTTTCAGGTTGATGATTTCCTAAATTCCCAATGATAGAATGGGATGAACTTATAGATCCTCTCAAACACTGTTTATCGAGCTCTTTTAGTCAAGGATGGTAGGCTATCCTGTGATGGATATTGAAGCTCTGTGGTTCAAAACTATGGAGGACAGCTTCATAAAGAGCTCTGCAGATATATGAATTTATTTCATATATATATGCATATATATGATATAAGAATTTAGTAAGGGAAGATGATATTTTAAAAATCAGAAACCAAATAAAAACTCACTGTCATATTAAAGTGACTGAATTTTCAGACACCCAAACTTACCTGAACTCAAAGTGATGCTGTGGTTTCTAAAGTTTTCCTGTGTCAGGCAAAAGACTATTTAAAAAGCCATAATAGATAGCTCCACTTTGGGAAAGAGGGAGAGGGGGGAAAGAGAGAGAAGGGGAGAGGAGATAGAGGGAGGAAGGGAGGGAGGAAGGGAGGGAAAGAAAGACAAAGAGAGAGGGGGAGGGGAGAGAGAGAGGAGGGAGAAAAAGAAGGGGAGAGACGGACACACAGAGACAGAAAGAGAGAAACAGAGACAGAGAAACACACAGAGACAGAAAGAAAAATGGAGAAAGACAAAGACACAGAGACAGAGACACACACGGAGAGAGAGCATCTAAGAGATAGAGACAGAGACAGACAAAAAGACAGAGACAGAGATGGAGAGAGACAGAGAGACAAAGACAAAAGAGCAGAAAGAGTATATATCAATCAGTATGTATGCATATATAGAGAGCAATTATATATAGTGCATTCCCCTATATATACATATGAATATGTATTCACACATATGTATATATGTATGTGTGTGATTCTAGGTGTGACCCAGTATATTTCATGAATAAGGTGCCTGAAATGGAACCTGATCTCTTTTTATGATACCGGTGCATGTAACCCTATCTATCATCACCACAGTAGGTCTGTTTTGTTTATTTTTTAATGCCAGTAAGGGAATGACCATGATCATGACTAGATGAATACCACCCCAAATATTTTTTAGGGTTTTGGGGGAGGGAACCCTGGTATGCACGTGTGTGTGTATGTATGGAAACATGATTTGTCACGCCACTTGACTTGTCAATGGTGACACCATTGATTTTTAAACATAAAACAATAAATGATAAAAGTAAATATCTACTCAATAGAAGGCAAATACAAGGATAATCAAAACTTCATTAATCTTGGTTTACACTATCCCATCAATGCATGAAGGAGAGTAGGCATATATTTATTGAGTTACTTAGGTGGGACAGTGTACAGAATACTGAATGTAATATCAGAAAGACTACAATTCAAATATATAGTCTCAAACATGTACTAACTATGTGACTCTAAGCAAGACACTTAACCTCTGTTTTCCTTATTTGTAGAATAAGGAGAATTATAGCACTTGCATGCTAGCATTTTTATAAGGACTTCAGCCTTCAATTGGGGAATGGCTGAAAAAAAGTGTCGTATGTTGTAACGGAATACTATTGTGCTATGAGAAATAATGAACAGGATGCTTTCAGAAAAACCTGAGAAGACTTATGTGAAGTGAACAGAACCAGCAATATTGTTTGATGATCTTGTGAATGACTTAGCTATTCTCAGCAATACAATGATCCAAGATCATTGTATGAGTCTAAAGGACTCATGATAAAACATGCTATCTGCCTCCAGAGAAAGAATTGATCTTGTTTGAATACAAAGAGAAGCATACTATTTCTCTCTTTCTCTCCATCTTTCCCTCCCCTTTCTCCCCATTCCCTGAGAACAGATCCTTCCTCCCAACTCATTCTCTAGTCTATTCTACTTTCACACCCTTTTTATCTTTCCTGGCTGAGGATGGCTCCCCCCTGAAGCCATCTTTATATTTTTTTATCTTTCTATTTGTTCTTTCTACATTTGATTGAGAGTTTTGTTCGTTTGTTTGTTTTTGAGAGCAGGGACCATTTTGCTTCCCTGGTTTTTCCTTTCCTTAAATTCCCAGGGCTTGGCACAGTGCATGGCTCTGTAGGAGTTAAGATATATTTTACCTAGATATCTAATGTCCTCAAATTTGTGTTAATTGCAGTTTGCAATATCTCTGCATATACTTGACCTAGTTCAGCTGCTTTCATTTCTTTGCTCTTAGTGCAATTTCTATTTTTTAAAATAATGTAGCATACATAGTATATATTGGAGTACAAGTACAAGCAATGTCCTTGATTATAAATCAATCCATCAATTAATGAACAAGCATTTATGAAGTACCTACCATGTGCCAATAATTGTATTCCTTCCTTGGGATACACAACCCAAAGTGAAACAATTCTTGCTCTCAGGGAGCTTATATGCTAATAGAGGAGACAACATGTAAATAAATGGATATATACAGAATATACAGCAAACAAATACAAGGTAATTTGAGAAGGGAAATCAGGAATGGTCTTATGTAAGAGATGGCTCCTGAGTTGAATAACAAAAGAAATAAGGGTTTTGAGGTGGTTTGGGGCAGAGTTTATGAGGCATTCTAGGCATTTGAGATAGTGCAAAGGCATCAAATGGATGATAGTATGTCATGTGTTAGCAACCACAAAAAACTGATATGTCTGGATTGTAGAATGTGGGAAGGGGTAATACGGTATAGTCAGCCTGGTAAATACAGTTAGGACAGCCTATAGAGAGTTTTAAATGCTGAGGAGGCAGTAGAATTAATTTTTTATTAATTTTAAAAAAATCCCATAAAACCACATCTTTTCCATCTTCTAAAAAACTTACTTCTAGGTTTATAAGGAAGCACGACATAGTAAAAAGAGAACTAGCTTCATAGACAGAAAGACTTACTTTTTTCACTTTGGATTTCTAACACATATTAGTAGTTCTGAGATCATAGGCAAGTCACAGTCTCTCTGTGATCTAGGCAGCTAGAATCATAAGTTACAGAGAAGGTGGCAACTTGCATTAATAGAAGGAATTTCAGCATCTGGGAGATCTCTGTATCATTGAAATCACAGGTCCACTCCCTCTACATATCCCTTCTCCTAAGTACATCCTTAAATATTCTCAGTCTACTTTTAATCAATTGGTTTTGTTGACAGGCTTTCTTTAAAATAATTTTACCCTCCCACTGATTTTTCCTGTTTAATGAGATACTGTTACTTACAATCTTACATTATTGTAACCCATAGTAGTTAATAAATGTTTCAAACTATTGTTGCCTTTGACTGCCATATATCTTTGCTTGGTCAGTAGGTGAGGCACTTGCTGATTATAAGGTTTTAAGGCTCATTTAGTTTCTTTGATATGTTAATGATCAATGTTCATGTATTACATTTCTGAATGAAATTGCTGTAATTTTTGTATCTATCCTTTCTTCTGTCCATATCTCCTTTTTTCATAAATAAATTGTTTAAATAGGTCACTTTGAAATTGTTTAATTGAATACTATATTATTTGAGTTTTTCCACTGTTTATGTATTCTGATCTTTTCTATAAAAGGTTGTTGTTTTGCCTGTTCACAGGCAGCTGCTTGGAGAGTGACTCTCATCAATAAAAATCATTTCCATTAAAATATAATTAATTATCTGTCTTCAGTATCTTTTATTTTTTTCTTGAAGAAATTATTCCTGACAAAGTAATATGACTTCTGTATGTTCTACAAGTTATTGGCCTTTCTCAATCCTCATTACAGATGCATTTTTTTCAACATGTATTTTTTTTTCTTTTTTTCTTTTTTTTATTAAAGCTTTTTATTTGTATAACATATGTATGGGTAGTTCCCCAGCATTGATCTTTACAAAGCTTTCCATTACAAATTTTACCCCCAGTCCCCTCCCCTCCCCTAGATGGCAGGAAGTCCACAACATGTTAATAATGTTGAAATGCTTGACAAGTTATGCAAGAAAAAACCTATCTAAAAGAAAAAAAAAAGAATCAGAGAAAGGCAACACAATGCAAGCAAATGTCAATAGAGATCATGAAAATGTTACGTTGTGGTCCATATTTCATTTCCCTCTCTCTGGGTGTATATGGTTTTCTTCAGTGAACAATTGGAACTGGTTTGAGACAATTCTTTGTTGCAGAGGGCCATGTCCATCAGAATTGATCATCATGTAATACTGTTGTTGCTGTGTATGATGATCTCCTGGTTCTGCTCGTTTCACTCAGCATCAATTCATGCAAGTCCCTCCAGGCCTCTCTGAAATCGTCCTGATGGTCGTTTCCAACAGAGCAACAATATTTCATAACATTCATATACTATAATTTATTCAGCCACTCTCCAATTGATGGGCATCCCTTCAGTTTCCAGTTTCTAGCCACTACAAAAAGGGCTGCCACAAACATTCTTGCACATCAACATGTATTTTTTTAAAAAATATCCTTGCCTATTTTGTATTGAAGGAATTGAGTAATATAGTATATATTGATTTAATCTGGAGGATTTTATGTAGGTCTTTGAAGAAAACATTCCTCTACCTCTCCATCCTCTGCAGTAGATTTTGAAAACACATATATTTTCAGGGTAGTCTTTTTTGCAAATATTACTTACAATAGGACATGACCAAATGATCCATGAAATTATATTTCTAATTGTCTTTGTACTCACTATAAAACCAACTCTGTCGATTTATTTGCTTCTCAAATGAAGATTATGAGTCATCCTTCCATGTAGTCGTAACTTCCTTTGTCTTCTGGTTTCATTTTCAGCAAGAATGTCCTTGTATTTAGTTCCTCTATTATAGGAGTTTTTAATTTGGGGTCTACCTATCACTGAGGGGTTCATGAATAGATTTCAGGAGATCCAGGAACTTGGATAGGAAAAGTTACATATTAAATTAATTATTTTTGATTTCTTTTATAGTAGTACATATTTGATTTCATGCATTTAAAAACATTATCCTGACAATGGCTTCACTAGATAGCTAAAATGATCCATGACATAATAAAAAGTTAGTAGTATTGTACACTTATTGGTCAGTGGACAAGGATTTTGCATATAGAGGACCAATACTTAATTTTTAATAGTTGATCTACTTCCTTTCCTATTACTCTGCTCCTGCAAATGTTGAAGTCCACTACATGGTACTGAAAGTCATTGTACATTATTTTTGGTTCCATGGGTTGCCATGGCTAAATATTTTATCACCAAATGGTGAGCCTACAGGTGACTAGTCTCTTTGTATTTAGCTCAGGTGGTTCTCAGAAACCAGACTCCATCTATTACTAAGATTGTAGTATCAATCAAAATGTAAAATAAGGAAACATACTTAGTAAAGTTATTTGCCATTGTCAAGGATGGTATCCTTGCAGATGAACTTATTTGCAGATAAAATGTATTCCTTGCATTAAGTCTTGGAACACTGCAAGACCTTTTAAATGAGATCCATAATCACTCAAACAAATCTAGCCTAATTATCCAGACAAGCAGTGGTATGCTGGTAAATCTTTAACAAAAAGCACTCAGAAAAAATTCATATATTTTTGTTTGATCTGCAATATTGACACCTTATCCACCTCTCTCTTTAGTCTATAATTCAACAAAACAATAAATTGAGCTTGATTTGCCAATTTCTGAGATATAAATGCTCACATTGAAAATTAATAATTAGTCTTTGTGTCTTGATTTGAACTGGTTCTAGCATACTTTGTCAGGGAAATTTTGCATGTAGAAAATCTTACAGCATCATATAAATGTAAATTCTTCTTTTTAGCTTAATACTTGACCTTTGTTAAAATGCAAATTCTCCTAAAGTGCTGAAACACTTGGCAGATGTAATTGCTGAGTCGTTCTCAGTTTTCTTTGAAAAGACATGGAAAATGAAAATGCTATAGAATTGGAAAAAGGACAAGAATTTTGATAATCCAAAATACAGAAGAGAGTAAAATATTCTCTATAGGCTGCTCCATTTTATTTTAATACTTGACAAAATTCTGAATCATGATTTTAAAGGAGAATTTGTGAGCATTTAGAAAGAGGGAATGGGTGAACACTCAGTAGGGCTACATCAAGAGCAGATCATGACAGACTAACTTTATTGACAAGATTACTGAACTGCTATAAACATATGTAAACCAGCTTTGCACATTCCAAGATCATCTAAGATAAGGAAGATGTCAGAGACCTACTTTGGGAGAAGCTTTCTTGTGAATAGTATCAGCTTCTTTCCATTGGCTGCATAGCCAAAACACATTGTGTCTTTAAAAACTACCAGAGAGGGACAGTCTCTCTTCACCTCATCTAAGAGGTGAAGGTCCTATTTGCTCATAGCGTGGGCTCCATGAACTAAGGAGGAGGGTTATCTCCTTTCCCTCTACTTTTTAGTCTCTGTGGTCTCCAAAGTGGATTTGGGGTTTTGTTCTATTTTGTTTGTTCTTTTAGGCACAGAGTGATGGATTCTCCAGACCTGAAAGCTTTAAGTATGGTGGGCTTGGAAGCAGATCTCTAGGTTGGATGTTGCCAGTGGCCCAGCAGAAAAGCCCTAAGGATCACAAGTGCCAGGATATAAAACCAGTAGGGCTTTGGATTTGGAACCTGCTGGAACTATAGGAACTGAATTAAGCTTACCAGAGATCTAGATAGTAGAAGGAGGAGTTTATGTCTTCCCAGGTCAGTGTTTGTATAATTTTTCTGGTCATGCTTTTAAATTAAATCTTTGTAAAAGATACTCTGATGGTTAAGTATTTAAATGAATCTAGATTTTAGGGGCCCTCTAAAATTTGGGGAACATAATCAAGAAAATCTTAAACCAATGGCAGAGAGACTGGATACCTTCATATACCTTAAAAGATAAGAGAACACTATGGGAAGAATGAAATGTTAACATACGTGGCCTTCACACAGTGGAACCAGAGTAGTCATTGTTATACATTGAAAACTATGAATATAGAATATTATAAACACAGAAAATGTAGCTTTCAGGAAATGTTTTAGAAAATTCTTCCATTTCATCCTTATAGAATGAGTTGTGTGGGTTAGATGATAGCATAATTAGGCCGTTTTATTGGACAGACTGAATGATTGTATTGAAAGAGTTATCAATGAAATTCCAAAGGATCCATGATAAAAAAAATTGCTGTCTGCTTCCAGAAGATCAAATGAACTCTGAATACAGATTGAAGTATATCATTTTCACTTAATGTTTCTTGCTTTTCATTTTGCCATATTGATATATTGCTTGGCTTCTTAATGAAGGAGGGGCAGGAGGGCAGGAGGAAATCTGGAACTCAGAATTTTAAAAAATTTAAAAGAAAAAAACATTCAAAGAGTGGCAATTAATTTGAAGGGAGGTATTCAGTAGCTTGGTTCAGGGATCTCTCCTTGTTCTTATGCTACTCATTTTCACAAAGGCATGCATTTGGACTCTTGCTTCTGGTCCTCCATCTGCCTTGATTTCCAATGGGCATATCAGGGGAAATTTAGATTTATTTAAATTTCTTATTGAGTTTCATGCCTCTGATTAGCAGCTGTGGGAGGCTATAGCACTTCACATATACTTTCCCCCTTCCCCAAGGTATATCCCTTCTTCCTTCCATCTATATGAGACACTATTTCCCCTTCCCACCTCCATAAATGGGATTTAAGCTATTTACCAACATATTACTACTACTGGCATCCATTGGCAAAGTCTTGCACATGCTCAGTCCAAACTTGGGGTAACAGATGCCTCTGTCATCCTGATAACACTCTTACAAATTTCCTCAGCTCTTTGCTGGGTTATGCTGACCTGGTACCTAATAGTTTGGCATTCCTGGGGCCTTCCTATCTTCCCTTGTATTCCTGTAGATAAAATCCTTGTGAAAAATAATGAGTCTTAGCATTCCTGAATGATAACATGTAAACTAGTAAGACTGTTCTCTAACCATAGAGGCCCATCTGCTATATCACCCTTCTCCCCACTTTGATTTTTTTCTTGTCCATTTTAATTCTTTATTATCATAAAACACTATATGTCATGCTTAGCTAATTTGTAGATAAATGATAGGGAATGTGGAAATAGGGATAACTAATATATTATATCCCAGATCTAGGATCAAAAAAATTATCTCTATAGGCAAGAATGATAGGGTTAATTTAATAAAAAAAATAAGATGTATCAGTATAAATATGAAGTCTTATTTGGGCTTAAAATATCATTTGTTTGATGATAAATAGGCAACATTTTGAGTGATAATGATCTGGAATTTTAGACTCTTCTTCAGCATCCTTGTTCCTTTGGACATTGATGCTGAGCCAGCTGGAAAATTCAGATGATGGAACCTGGGGATGGCTCTCTCTTTACTTAAAATGGAAAGGAAAAAAATATCAAGACAAGAACAGAATCTAGACCTTTATTCATAAGGGAATTTAGTGGCTTCATGGGGAATGACTTCAGGCCTCTTGCCTTATAGACCTTTAGTATTTATTGATTATAACATTATCTTTCACTACATACCATTAGTGAGGAAGTCCAAAAGATCCACCAAGAGTAAAGCTGGAGAAAAAGTGGGAAATGATAGTAAATCAAGGATGATTTAAAACTTTTTGAAGGCACTCCTGGTTCTGATTACATAGCTTATCAAAAAAGGCTTATCTAACCATATGGTAAGCAGATTGGAGCCAGTTACAAAATGTAACTCTATTCTCCAAGACATTTCCATTTCTTTTCATCATGTCTTTCTTGGAAGCAGATTCTTCAGCTTTTCCAGATGGAGAAATATCATTTAGAGCCTTTTGTCCGTTTCACATCCTCTCACATTTGGTTTCAGTCACCTCTCCATGGAGATGCCACCTTTAGTACCATAATCTCAGACTAATAGCACCAGAAATCTTGACTTAATTGATTTATATGTTTTCAACTTTTTAAAAAAAAATCATTTGTTGTACTTGTCCTTATTTTTCTATATTTTCCCATATCATGTTTAATGCTGATTTTAAGCTAGGTGGCACTAGGTTTGGAAGACTCATCTTCCTGAGTTCAAATCTGACCTTAGGCACCAGCTGTGTGATCCTGATTAAGTCACTTCACTTTGCCAAAATTCCTTATCTACTAAAATGAACTGGAGAAAGAAATGACAAATCACTCTTTCTTTGCCAAAATGAGATTATGGAGAGTTGGACATGACTGAAACATCTCAACAACACTGATTATAAACATGTACTCTTGTCTTAGTGAGTAGACATTTAAAATTTTGTTTTGAATCAATTAGCTGATCTACATTAAAGAAACCTTTTTTTTTGTGATGGAAACCCCATAAGCTGCTGTATTCCAAGAACAGATCCTTTTCTCAGAATAATGTTTTTAAATATATAGAATAAAATGTTTGGGATTATGAAGAAAACCAATTATATTGAAATACAGGTAAAATATTAAAAAGAAAACAAAATAAGTTTATAGATTCTAAGCCAAGAATGCCTGATATAGACAGTGAAATTCAGTGGCTCTTCTACACTGTTGGTAATCTGTTGCTAATTTCTGGGGGTTTTCATGTTTTGAATCTTGGTTTCCTTTCTCTGGATGATTTCCAGCTAATCAATGGTGGGACTCAGAACTGAACATCATACTCTAGATGAATGAAGCCTGATGAGGACAGAACAGTTGAACTATCACCTCCCTGTTCCCTGGATGGTAGGTTTTTCTTAATGCTGCCCCAGAATGCATTAATTTTTTTGGCTGCCCTGTTAACCTGGGAGGATTAGGAAAGGCCTTCTGCAGAAGGCAGACTCTTAAAGGACAGTAGTTAAATGGAAGTGAACTGAGGAGACATTCATTGATGTTGCCAACTCAAAGACATGTCATCTTAAATTTCCCCATCTTGTTACATTACTTTTCTTAGCAAACCATATGGATGATTTTTATCAGGTTACTTCATAACTGCATGGTACAGGCAGGGACCTGGCTGATAACAAATATTGCATGGGGAGGGAAGAGTTCCAGTCTTGTGCAGACTATTGCACCATGGGATTGAGTTAGATTGTCACTGTTACAATCAGTCTTTGGAGGCAATGACCTTGGCCTTAATTAATAGCCTTTTTTTTTTTTTTTTTACCAACTGGAGAGATCTTGGCTAAACATTTGGAGGTACTGTTTACTCTTTCAATGGAAAAGGGAATGGAAAGGAAAAAAAATTGCTGCTCTCTATCATATACCAAGAAGCCTAAATCCCAGAGGGCTGAATAAGAAGAATTAATAATGAGGAACTAGCCAGAGGAGGCAAGAAAAACTCAAAAACAGACAAAAACTAAACCCGCTACAAAAATGCTTCCTAGCAGAAGTTGAAGGTTAGGGAAGCAAATGAACATTGCACCATCAATGCAGTGTTCTAAGGGGGTTCATTTTTCATTAGTTTGCCATTGGGTTATGTAAAGCACGAGGGTGAAACTTAGAATTCTGCTTCCTCTTCTTACCCCAACCCCAGCCCCCCAAAAGCCTCAGTTAAATGAGTATAAACTACCAGTGCTAACAAAACAGACTTGGAGCCATAGTTGATAAATGGGCTCCCATTGTCATGATATACTGTCTCTGGAGGATGACAGTTAGCAATTGATATGGGATCATAGAAACATGGGACCAAGAGGGACTTAGAAGCTTTTGAAATTAGTCTCTTTCGTTCTCTCCAGGCAGGGCCCTCACATACTATTTCACATGGATGTATGATGATGCTCTTCCTTTTGATTATTTGTCATTTCTTCATATTCTTTTTCTTTCTTTCTTTCTTTCTTTCTTTCTTTCTTTCTTTCTTTCTTT
>JAJPUD010003517.1:40153-146081 GCA_023553655.1 Myrmecobius fasciatus
TCTTTCTTTCTTTCTTTCTTTCTTTCTTTCTTTCTTTCTTTCTTTCTGCTGAAGCAATTGGGGTTAAGTGACTTGCCCAGGGTCACACAGCTAGGAAGTGTTATGTGTCTGAGGCCAGATTTGAACTCAGGTCTTCCTGACTTCAGAACTGATGCTCTGAGCCATCTGGCTGCCCCAAGCCACAACTTTTCTTAGCTTCAGTTTCCTTATTTATAAAATTAGGGTAATAGTCCTTATCTTACAGTAGTAGTTATCTGTTCTATAACATAAGTTAAGGACACAGGGCTCTTAGGACCTGGAAAAATCTGTGTAAATTTTTTTGGCTCTTCCTTTATACCAGAGAAGTCTGAGTTACCAAGGCATTAAAAGATAAAATATGTCGATATTATATAATCCTATATACATATTTTATGCATTTCTGAGTTTCTAAACTTATTCTGCATCATCTGCTGACTTTTATGTGTTATCTGTGGCTTTCTCAAAATTCCCCTTAAATCCCATTTGATTTCTTATGCTGACCTGTGATATATTCAAACAGCGATGGGGAGTCATGTTGTGAAGGGAATAACTGTATTGTGAGGATCAAATCAGGTAGTGTGCATCAAGTGTTCTGCAAATCTTGAAGTTGTCAATCATGTTAATTATTGTCATTCTGACTGTGATGATAGGCAACATATAAAGAGTGTTTGACTTGGCGTCAGAAGCTCTGTGCTCTGCTTTGTGCTCTAACCTTAGCTGTATGATCACAATCATAAATAAGCTATTTTTACTTTTCTTAGCCTCAGTTTTCTCATCTGTAAAATGGCTCAGTGGGTGAAGGGCTGGCTTAACTCCAGGAAGATACAGATTCAAGTTGTGTTTGTGATCCAGAAAAGTTCCTTAACTTATTGGAACAAACTCTCAAATATTGTCAGTTGCCAAGAAAATGCTGACTTGTAAAAGTCAGGGAGCTCTTTATACCAATGAAAGCTCAGGTCCATTTTGTATTCTTACCCTGAGGGAAATAAAAATAATTCTTGTGATATCTATTTCAAAGAACTGTTGGGAGGAAAATGTTTTGCAAAGCCAAAAATCCTATAGGAACAGCAGGGCACCTTAATGCTTATGGAAGCTAACTGGTGATCAAATTTTACATAATAATCCTTGCAATAATTGAAGACTAGACCATCTAGTATGACATGATCTATATGATATATCTCTGGGACCATTTAGACTGAACTGATCGATTATAAAATCAGATAATTGAGAGACAGCATGGCAATATGTATGTGTCAGGGAAAAGGTACTTGGATTTTTGACTAAGAAAACTTTGGTCCAAATCCTAGCTCTGACACTTCTTGCTTCTGGAACTTTAGATAAGCCTCTTTTCTAGGTTTCAGTGACCTCATTTGTAAATTAGGTATTTGGATTATATGATCTGTAAGATCTCTTCTAATTATAAATCCTATTATACGTTGGCTTTGGGCAAGTGGCTTGACCTTTGTAAAATTGTGAGAATAATTACTATATACCTCCAAGGTCACTGGTTAGCTAAGTGCTTTGCAATCTTTTAAATTCTATATAAATTCTTATCATTATTATTTATAAATATAGGGGCTCTAGAGAGGCAGTGAGATGTGGTGGATGGAGGACATGGTGTCAGGAAGGACTGGGTTCAGGTTCTGCCCCTGACACATATTAGCTTTGTGAACATTGGCAAATTTCCTTGCTTTTCTGATTATATATGATTTCCAAATATTGACAACTAGAAGCTTTACTTTGCCCTACTACCTGGTAAACTTAATTTCAATTTTCTTCACTTCACTCAGGGGGAAGGGATTACCTTCTCCCATAGCCATATTTTTGCAATCTACACCTCCACTTATTGTCCTTTTCAAAACCTTACTGGAAAGCACATTTGTATCTTCCAGTAACTTGCTATGATGAAGTAGTTAGGAAAAAGGTTACTCATTTTTGCCAAAAACAAAAGCTACTGCATCCTATCAATGAGCTCCCAACCAATAAGCAGAAACAATGCACTCAGTCAGTGCCTGTTCTGGGGCACAGACCCCAAGTGGTAATCAAAAGCATGTTCATTGTCACATTTTCAGAGGTACTTAATGGGGCCAGGATTAGAAAGGAGTCAAATAGTGTCTGTCTGCCTGAAGCTTTGTACTTTTGATCACTAGAAGGATATTTTAATAGCAATTAGCCACATTTCTATAGACTTTAGTGTGTGCAAAATACTTTCCTCAAAATAAGGTGTGTGGGGAAAATATGTGTGTGAAGTCTGGGAAATACAATTATGATTTCTTTTTTATAAAGATGCAGCTAGATGATTCAATGGATAGAGTGACAGGTTTGAAGTCAGGAAGGCTTATCTTCCTGAGTTCAAATCTGGCCTCAAATACTTACTAGTTGTTTGACCCTGGGCAAGTAGAGTCAGATGAGGAAACTGAGGCAAACAGGTTAAGTTGGGCAAGTAACTTAACCTCATTTTGCCTCAGTTTCCTCATCTGTAAAATGAGCTGAAGAAAGAAATGGCAAACCACTCCAGAATCTTTGCCAAGATAACTGTAAAAAATCAGACATGACTAAAGAACAGCAAAAATTTTATAGAGAGAACAGGACAAAAAACCAGACTCTCAGAATCAGGTCTCATTTACCTCTGAGATTCTGTAATGCTATGGGTACTCTTATACCAGGCACTGAGGAATAGAACACAAGGGTGTGACCACAAGGCTGGTTAAACCTTCTTTGAAGAGAAAAGATTGCTATCTTCCCCTTTCCCCTCGGGGTTTTACTTCGTAGTTCCTTTTTCTCTCCTGCTTTTATCTGGTTGCAGAATTCTTCCCCCCTTTCTTCCTCTTAAATAGATTATCCCCTTCTGCTCCTCCTCTTCAATTTGTCCAGTTTGTTAGTTTTTAAAATGTCATTTTTGGTGCTCTTTCCCAAAAATGATTGCTCTTACTCTGTTTACATCCTCTCCATTTACTCTAGATTCTCACTCTCTGATTCATGACCTCTATAATTATCTGATCTCTTGTTTCTATGTATTCCTTGTGCAATCATAAGTTTTAAGGTATCCATTCTAGCTTCTCCCCTCTAGGTAGTTTCAGCCATTGCCTTGTAGGGCTTGCTCCATTGATTCCTCCTTTTCAGAACAGTGCTAATATTTGCAGGTGTCAGAGAGGATACTGCCCCATGGTAGGGCCTTTTCCCACCATGAATCTGATTATGTAGCCCATGTCTGAACTATATACTCTCCTAGTTAATTTTTTTTTTGCCCCTTTGCCGCAAAATCTCTTTCTAGGATCCATGCTGTAAAGTTCTCCCAGGTGTCAGTTAATCTCAGGAGTTTCAACTCCAAATACCAATGTAGAATAAGTAGACTTTCAAACACCAAATTCTCCAGACTACACTCAGTGCAACGTCCCCAAATCCTCCCTCAGACCATCTCTTTTTACTCTTTTTCACCACCAAAGTAAGGAAGGCTTCCTGCTCCCCCCTTTAAATAGTCACTGACTTCCCTGAAAGCTCTTCCTTTTTGATACCCAAAAAATCATATTCTCATCATTGCTAGACCTTGATTTGACCATGACACATCACATCTTCCCCTCACCACTTTTCATATACTCTCCCATGTTGTAATATAGTTCCACAAAAAAACACAATTCACCTGCAGGTAGGTTGTTACTAATTCTGATCATAATGCACCCATACTGTTACCTCTACCAGATTTCTACCTTCACCACATTTCCTTGCATACATTTTTTAAAAAGTCTCTTACAGGTCTTTCTATTATCACTGTTCTGTCCTTAACTGCTGTATTTTATTCATTCCTGTATTTCTGCTATTTGAGGTGTTTGAGAATCAAATAATCTCTTCAATTTTGCTTTTCTTTCTAAAAAGTATTTTCAAATACCTCTTTATTATTGAGTGTCTACATTTTTTTTCATTTATAGTTAAACTCAGATTTTCAGGATAGAATCACTCTAATCTGTATCCTGAATTTCATTGCTCTTTGGAACACATTCCATTCTTGCCTATATTTTCAGGAGATTCATAATAGTCTTGTATTATCTGAATTTCTTTTCCTTTGAATTTGAATGTTTTTCTCCTATCTCTTGTAGAACTTCTTGTTTCTAATTTGAATTGTTACATTTAATCATTATATGTTTTGGAATTTGTAGCCTTGGGTTTTGTTTCCCTTGAAATTCTTTTGATTGGTATTTCATTTTCATATACTTATATGTATACATACACACATATACATACATACACATGAAGCAATTGGGGGTTAAGTGACAGGATAACACGGTAAACGTCAAGTATCTTGTCAGTTTACCTAATCCCTGAACAAATTTTTTCTTTTAATGCTTTTTTGTTTTTCTCCTTTTAGACTGTCTTTCATTTCTACATGTTTGAATTTTCAATCTATTATCTTCTCTTTTTGTTTCTACTTGTCATGGCAGATTCCAGTTTCTATTTTGTCTATGATATTTACTGTGAAAACCATAAATTAATTTTTCATAATTTTCATTTCATTTTTGAACCAACCAGGAATAGCATTTTGTGGTTCCATGTTCTCCTCATATCTCACAGGGACCTCTTTCTCATCGAGTTATATCATTTTCCTTTATTTTCCTATATTTATTAATAGATGCCTGAACTCATTTGCTAGAATTCTAGAAGCCATATTTTCTTCAATTATTAATGTTTTCTCCATTGATCTATGTTCAAGTTTTTAAAGCTTTCTTCTTGAGATCTTTGGTAATTTCAATCTCCACCTACCTCAATTTCTCCCTATTAATTTTATGACTCTGTCCCTTCTAATGGTGGTATTCTTGGGGTCTGGCTTTCAAAGAATCTCAGTCTTCTCCCACACTAGGCAATTCATGGTTCACCAGTTTAGGCTTCTATCCCAAGTGACTTTTGGATCATCAAAACTGGATGCAATACTCTCTCCCTCAGGTTTGGTGGTGTAATGCATCCTCCCCCTCACCCCCATGGTATACCATCCTCATCCTTCTTTTCCCAGTTTTCTGGCCCAGGACCAACAGTTCAGAGAAATGTTGAGCTCATGGTATAGAGTTATCTTTACTGGGAACAGCAGTTCAGAACTTTGCAGTGCTAGGGCTGCAGGGTCGTGGCCCCCCAACAGGCTTTTGCCCCTGAAGGTCTGCCACTTGCCATGTTGTCTGCCTTTCGCTGACTGAGCAAACTCCTGTAGATTGAAGCTGGGCTCCCCACAACATTTGAGGGAATGATTGCAAAGTGTGTTTAGGTTTTGTCATAGATCTTAGGAGGTGTGCTAGTATAGACTGTTTGTAGAAGTATACAAGGTAGGGGAAGGGAGCTGAGTGGACTCAGGTTTGGTAAATGTCAGTTTGTGGTAGTTAAAAAAAAATCTTATTTTAGATTTTAAATGTCCTAGACTATAGAGACAGCTTTATGTTTAACACATAAATCCTGTTTTGGAGAGGTTTGAGAGGTTGTAGGGATCAGAGAAAATATCTTAGTCCTTCATCTTGTTGAAAATGATTATTTTTCTAGGAGAGAGGAACAGGCAGGTCTAATTCAGGGTGGGTTGTATCTTTGCTCAAAAAGTATTAATTCGGGGTGATGTCTAATTAAAGTTGAGTAATATTAAAAGTTTACATTTTCATAACACTTTGAAGATTTATGAAATGCTCAATTCTATTTGATTCGAACAATAGCCCTATTTTTATTGCAAGTTTTAATATCCTCATTTTATAGTTGAAGAAACTAAGACAGGCATGGGAAGTGACTTCTAACAGAATTCCAGGACTTAGATTCATATCTTTTATTCTAATTTCAGTATTCTTCCCATAATTCATTGTCTGTCTTGGTTATTGATTAAAATGCTATTAATAGTTAATAATTATATAGTGCCTACTATATGCTAAGCCCTTTGCAAATATAATCTCATTTGATCTTTACAACAACCTGTGGGTAGCAGGTGCTATAATCTCTATTTTTCTGTCAAGGAAATTGAACTAGACAGATGTGAAGTAAATTGTCTGTGGTCTGCTAGTAAGAGCCTGAGACTGGATTTGAACTCAGGTAATTCCTACAGGCTCAGCACTCTATTCACTTTATCACCTAGAGGAGGACAGCCATGACTTTCTTGTTCTGGTCATTCAAATTAATTCAGTGGTAGAATTTTCAGGTTAAAGTTGAGCAAAAATAATATTGTGATGTTGATGTTTCTTTGATAATTGATGATATCCATTATATACGGCAACAACAATACTATATGATGATCAATTCTGATGGACATGGCTCCCTTCAGCAATGAAATGTTTCAAACCACTTCCAATTGTTCACTGAAGAAAGCCATATACACCCAGAGAGAGGGATGTGAAATGTGGACCACAACATAACATTTTCATGCTCTCGATTGATGTTTGCTTGCATTGTGTTTCCTTTATCTGATTTTTCTTTTTTGTGGATATGATTTTTCTTGCACAACAATGATAAGTTTGGAAATATGTATACATATATTCGATTTACCAAGTATTTTAATGTAATTGACATGTAGGGGATATCCTGCCATCTAGGGGAGGGGTGGGGAGTTGGGGGGGGAAATTTGTAACAGAAAGCTATGTAAGGGTTAATGTTGAATAATTACCCACACATATGTTATGCAAATAAAATTTAAAAAAAGATAATTGATGATCTCTATAAATCTTGTCATCTAGAATTATCCATGGTGGGGAAGAGTGCTGGACAGACTCATATCTTTTGATTACTTTTCAATATTTCTTCCAACCTATTTCCCCATTTTCTCTCTACCCATTCTTTCACTATTATATACCTATATACCTTATACTCTACTATTATACTTTATATTCACATACTGTAAATGTGTTCCTGAATAATTGATGTCATGTTTTATTAGTACCCCTAAATCACTCTTGTTTAGGGAAAAGAAACTGAGTGTAAGCTTCAGTTGGATATGACAACAGCTCTCCTTATCACTTACTTCCCCAATGGCACATGCTTGATATGTGTATTAGCATAACACTAGTCATGCACCTAGGATAAACAACTCTGTGAACACCCCATATCCCTCACTGATGAGGTCAAACACTAAGGATACTGTGGTTCATGTATGTCCTAAGTCCCATTAGTCTGCCCTCTAACACTTACTCTGTTAATCCTCATCAAGTAACCTCTTTATCAGAGGTTATTAGAGGTCTAGTCCAAATCCTTCATTTTATAAGTAAAGAAATTTCTCACCATTAAATAGATTGTTCACTAAAAACTAATAACAAATTACCATATACTAGCTGTTTTCTCACTCCTCATTCCCTAGAACTAGAAGATATATTAATACAATCAATCACTTTCTGCTTCAACTGCTCCTTATGTTCTGGAGTCCCCCATTGGAGTAGTCACTGCAGTTTTGAAAATGAAATTCCACATTAAATTCATACATTAGGGGAGTTAGTTGTTGAAAAGATTTCTTCTGTGAATCCCTTTGTAAAGTTAAAAATTGCCAAGCAATACCCAAACCTAAATCCCTCTCCTCTGTAAATCCAGATGTTCATAATCAAGTTTGATTTGAACCTTACTTTAAGTGAGGTTATCCTAAACTTCTTTGAATGTTCATAGACTCAGTGGGAGTGTCAGGAGAAAGCAGGAGATGTATTAAAATATATTTTCTGAGTGGTTCCTCAAAATAACCTGGCTACTTCTGTTTCTTATCTGTCTCCTTTGTGTGGCAATCAGGGAAACCAACAGCTCATCTCAGAAGTTATTTATATATAGAAGACTAGTTTACTAGGTTTTGAGTTTAAAAACAAAATCCTGGAAGGGCATGGCTGCTCTTGGTAACAAGGAGATTCCTAACCTATTGGCTTTCATCCTCCTTTCTGGAAAGTTTCTCTCCCTCTCCCCCTCCCTTTTGCCTCTCCCTCTTTTTCTCCCCGTCGTTCTCTCCCTTCCCCTCTCTCTCTCCTCCTTCCTTTCTTTCCCTTCTCCCTCTCCCTTTGTTTTGCTCTTCCTTCCTCTCTCCCTCCCCATCCTTTCTCACTTCTTCCCATCCCTTTCCCTTTCCCCTTCCCCTCCCCTTTCTCCCTTCCTTTCATTCTCCCTTTCCCCCTTCCTTTCTCCATCCCTTTCTCCCTTCCACCTTCCCTCTCTGCCTTTCTGTCTCTGTTTCTGTCTCTCTGTCTCTGTCTCTGTCTCTCCCCCCCCTCTCATCTCTGATTTCATGGTTTGCTTCAAACCTTCATATAGGAGGAAAAAGATGTAGGAACAATTTTGCCCATTTCTTAATTCATAGTTTAAAACGGAGAGGTATTTTAGAGGTCTAGTTCAAATCCTTCATTTTATAAGTAAAGAAATTGAGGTTCAGAGAGGGGAATTATTGACTTATCCAATTATTGACACAAATAATAGTGACAGAGCCCAAATTCACACTCAAGTCCTCAAACTCCCTTCCACTAACCCATTCTTCCTACCCACAAAGTGGCACATTGATGTTGTTCATCAAAGGATGAAAAGGACCAATAACATCAGGAGAGTGATATCTTGGCTTGCAAGTGAATTGGATTTAAATGAAGCAGAGCTGTGCAAAATTATCAACTTCACTCTTTCCTCCAGAATCATCGGGATCCAAGGGAAAGATGATTGACTATAGTTTTGGATGCAGTGAGAGTCAGTGGCCTTTTTAAGATACGATCTTTCCCAAGTCTCAATTTGAGGTAATACCCATTTTGTAGTTAAAGACAGTAAGGACTGAGGCAAAAAGATGGTCTAGTTTGCCTTCATAAAATCTTAAACTGGAAAGAGACGACTGGCAGACCATTTAAGGAACAAAGAATTGTTAATCTAGAGAAGAATTGGGGATGAGACAACTGATAATGAGAGTCATCAGTTATTTGAAGGCCTGCTAGCTAGAGAAGAGACTTGAAATGTGAACTATTCTTCACTGTCCCAGAAAACAGAACTAGGAGCAGTGCTTAGAATTTTCAGAGAGGGAGATTTAGGTTTGGCGCAATAAAAAGGGTTCTAACAATTCAAGTTGTTCAAAAATAGAATGGATCAAAGTATATGAATAGACAATTTTCAGATGATGAAATTAAAGCCATCTATAGTCATATGAAAAAAATTCTCTAAATCACTGTTGATTAGAGAGATGCAAATTAAAACAACTCTGAAGTACCACCTCACACCTCTCAGATCGACTAAGATGACAGGAAATGATAATGATAAATATTGGAAGGGATGTAGGAAAATTGGGACACCAGTGCATTGTTGGTGGAGTTGTGATATGATCCAATCATTCTGCAGAGCAATATGGAACTATGCCCAAAGAAATATAAAAGTGTGCATACCCTTTGACCCAGAAGTGCCATTACTGGGTCTGTATCCCAAGGAAATTATAAAGGAGGGAAAAGGACCCATATGTACAAAAATGTTTGCAGGAGCTTTTTTTGTGGCAACAAAGAATTGGAAAATGAGTAGATGCCCATTAATGAGGATATGACTGAATAAGTTATTGTATATTAAGGTAATGGAATATTTATTGTTCTATAAAAATGATGAACATGTTGATTGTATAAAGACTTACATGATTATAAAGACTTACAAGATTTACATGAACCACTATTGAGTGAAACAAGCAGAATCAAGAATCCATTGCACACAGTAACAATAAGAATGCATGATGATCAGCTGTGAAAGACTGGGTTCTTCTCAGTGGTTCAGTGATCCAAGACAATCACAACAAATTTTGGATAGAAAACACTATTTGCATCCAGAAAAAGAACTATGGAGATTGAATGTAAATCAATACATATTACATTAATTTCTTTTTCCTGTTTTTTTTTTCTCTCCCATAGTCTTTTCCTTTTGTCCTGATGTTTCTCTCCCAACATGATTCACAAAGAAATGTTATTAAAAGTAAAATAAAATAAAATTTATTATTGAAAAAAATTGGAATGGAATGCCTCAGAAGTAATGTGATCTCCATTCCTGGATGTCATCAAAGATGAATTTATACATGGATGTTGTAGAGGGAAGGACTGTTCAGATATTCATCAGCCTCTTCTGGCTCTCTGTGGGGCTTTATGATTTTTATTTTGAAGTTTCTGAGCCATCTACATTCATCCTATCTAGGCTTAGTTGGACTTTTTAGCCTTTTACCTTTTCACTGTGCTTTTGTACCTCCACCAGGGTACCAATTGAGGATAAGAATCTAAAGGGTAGACTTTTCATTGGGTCAAAAGTAGAAATAAGAGCATAAATTCATGGAATCTCAGAGTTGGAATATAATGAAGAGATTTTCTATTTGATTCATGAATCCTCTCTTAAATGCTCCAATGAGTGGTTTAATAGAATGGATTATTTGGGGAATGGTTAGAGAATACAATTGGAAAAGGAAGCAGTGGCCACAAAGAACCAGAGAACAGTCATGTGACAATAATCCCATTTCCTTTTCTTGAAAGTGTTATTAGGTTGCCAGTCAGTCAGTAAAATTTGTTAAGTACCTACTATGTACCAGACACTGTATTAAGCATTGGGGTTAAAATTATTATTATTTTTTTAAAGATTGTCCTTGCCCTCAAAGAGCTTACTGTCTAACAGGTAAAAACCTAGGGGAGGCACTCAGTTTGGAGGCATATTGGAGAGTTCCAGAGAAGTCTAACAGCAGTGAAGTTTTTGGGAAATGGAGAGGAAAACCATCCTGAGCCACATTTTAAAAATAGTGGTAGACAAGAGAAATCCTATAGATATAGTTTGCCTAATTTTTAGACAAGCACCTGACAGTCATGCTTTTTTCACATTTTTTATGTCACCTATGCCTTTATGTTTGGATAAAAGTGACATATTCGTCACATTTGCAGATGGCTTAAGACTGGGAAGGATAGCTCCCTCAATGGATGATAAAGTCAAGATCCAAAAAGATCATGAAAGATGAGAGCATTGGGCCAAATTTTATTAAGATATAATCTAGTGGAGATGAATGTAAAGTGTACAGTAGGAGTGGTGTGGCTATTTAAAGTTTTGTTGAAAAATATTTGGAGATTTTAGTGAGTTGCAACCATGTGATATGGAAACTCCCAAAGCTAATACCAACTTAAGTATTATTAAGTTGTATTAAGAGAGGCCTAATATAAAGAACAAATTAGACAATTTTGGTGACATAAAATTAAAAAAGCTTAATCTGAACACAATAAATGAGAATGAGTTAACAAGAAAAACTGTTGAGCAAATGTTTATTTGCATCAAATATCACTGATAAAAATGTGATATCTAAGATACATAGAAAACTGACACAAATGTATAATATCACCAAGAGTCATACCTGAGAAGATGATTTCTTAAAGGATATAAAGTTTTCAAAAAAATTTCCAACTACATATAACTGCATAAAAATCTGCTCTGAATCACTAAAGAGGAATAGAAATGCAAATTCAAATAGTTCTTAGATTTTTTTTTTACTTCATTCTCTGAAAACTGGTATAGATAAAAAAAAAGGTCAGTGTTGAAGGAGAGTACAGGCACATTCAGACTCCATTAGAACTGCGAATTGGTCCAATAGTTTCTGAATATCAATTTAGAATTATGCAAGAAAAATGCCTAAAGTGTTCATACTCTTTGACCTGGTGATCCCATCATGAGTTGCACATTCTAAGAAGGTCAAAGAAAAGAACAAAGGTCTAATAGATGCCAAAAATATTTATAGTATCACTTTTTTTTTACTTTGGTAATAAAGAACTATCAAGAAAATACATGCCTTTCAATTGAGTAATGGTTGGAAAAACTATGGTATATTAATTCAATTACAGTATCAGTAAAAAAATGTAACGGAATATCATATCACAGTAAGAAATGATAAGTAAATGAAATTTCCTTCAATTTGTTCTTTGTATATATCCTTTTCTCTCTATTAAGCTACCACTTAATTTGAGTCCTCATTATCTCTTGCTTGGATTATTTCAATATTCTTATAATTGGTTCTCCTGCTTCAAGTCTCTTCCTATTGAAATCTATCTTTCATACAGATGTGCTACCAAAATGATTCTCCTATTTATTTGTTAATTTATTTATTAAGCATATCCTATGTGTCAAGTGTTGTGTTAAGAGCTTTACACATGAATTGTTTTGATACTGACAACAATGGGAGAGAGATGCTAAAGTGCATTTGACAATTGGGGGAAATTGAGGCAAACTCTGCAAACTCCTGTAGATCCTCATTACCTCCATGTATAAAGACTTTTATTTGAACTTTAAATTTTTTACAGCCTGAGCCTTTCCTATTTTTCCAGTCTTTGTATACCTCATGCATTTTATATGCACTTTTATTCTTTTATACTTTAGCATCTACTAACCATTCCTCTCACAGTATCTTCTATCTCTATACTCTTGTATCTTTGCAAGGGCTTCTTCCCAGTCTCCTTGCCTGGAATGCTCTCTTCTTCATATCCTTTGAGACTCATACCAAGTACAATCTTCTTCAGGAGTTTTTTCCATACTTTCCCCAGTTGCTTTTTTTTTTTTTTAACATTTATCTTATTTATCTTCTGTCTACCCTCTATGTATCTTCTATGTAACTTTATATAAATGTGGTCTTCACCATTGGAATGTAAGTTCTCTGAGGGAAGATACCTTTTTCTCCCTCTGCTTTTTTTCTGTATTCTTAGCACTTAGCAAAGTTCCTGACACATCCTAAATACTTGATAAACACTTTTGAATTGATTGAATGTAAAGCCTTGTGAAAAAAACCATGTGCCAACTGTGTTCCTCTCCTATATTTCAACCTCTGGGCCCAGGCAGGAAGTTCTCAAGATGACCCATTATGCACTTAGGCCTCCTCTGCATCTTCTGCAAATCTCCACAGAGTACAAAAGGACATCTGGCTTCTGTTTCCAATAAGGATCACCTTTCACAATCCTCCAGTTCCTTAATGTAACTTGCTGAGCAGACAAAATACACAGAGATGGCCTGACTATTTTTAGTCAAACTAGAAATATAAAAACTTTTCTCTCTATTCAGATACCCAAGCAAAAAAAACCACAACAACAACAACAACAACAAACAAACAACAACAACAAAAAAATCACAGGAACCAAAAGTAGAATATCTACAGAATTAAATTTTAGTGAAATTATTTTATTGTCCCCATGTTTAAAATTCCTATATGAGGATAAGGATGAAAAAAGCACAAAGAATACCTAAATTTTTTTTATTAAAGCTTTTTATTTGTATAACATATGTATGGGTAGTTCCCCAGCATTGATCTTTACAAAGCTAAAGAATACCTAACTTGAATGTACAAAGAAAGTCATCATATCCTTTCTGGGTCACCCTGTAAAGCTTTAGAAAGACAATTCTAGGACAAATAGGAAGTTGAGGCATTCTCTTATAAGATGTGCCTATCTATGCCAGATAAGTATGCCTATACAAGTTGTCCAAATAAGGATTTTTGGTGGCATAATTATGTATCTTTGGTATTTGAAAAACCTCTTTCTTTTTAAAAAAATATAAATATTATTTTATTTTTCTCAATTATAGGCAAAAACAATTTTCAACATTCATTTTTTAAAATAAGATTTTGAGTTCCAATTTTCTTTCTTCCTTGTTGCTACATAGAGTATACATGTGCAATCATGTAAAACATATTTCCACATTAGTTATGTTTGGAAAAAAGAAATATAACAAAAGGAAAAAGCTACAAAAAAATCAAAGTGAAAATAATATGCTTTGATCTACATTCAGACTCAATCAGTTCTTTCTCTGGATATGGATAGCATTTTACATCATGAATCTTTTGGAATTATCTTGACTATCCTCTTTCTAAGGGAAAACTTCATGTCCACTTAGAGAGGCACAGGAGAAAAACCTTATCAGGGTATCTGCTCTTTCTTTCATGTATCTCCAAAAGAGATATAGGACTAGAATTATATCTATTTGCTTCCCTTAAATAATGCTGTTTTAGAGGTATAATAGGTTCAGAAGAAAAGCTTCTTCCCTGTTCTTCAACTCTTAACCTTCAATTAGCAGCTTAACTCCTTCTTACCAAACTGATTATGTAAAAGACTATGAGAAGCCGTTAATATAGAATAAACCCCTTTATCCAAATAACACAAATAATTGAAACTGGCACATCTAAATTAGGTTTTACCAGAAAATACACCAGAGTGAATTAGCACTTTGCTGTGAGTGAAATAAAATCTCAGTTCAATTAAGAGAAAGGGCCTAATATCTCCCAAGGAGATAAATTGGAAATGAAGGACATTTTAAGCCATCAGCTTCTTTTACATGTCTATAGCCTCCAGAGTTTTTCCATGTGTTTCTCCCCAAAAGTGCCTGGAAGCACTCATGTCTAATTTCCTCCTGAAGCTCTAGTGCCAATTCTTCACCCTACACAGGTATTCAGAGTCATTTTGGTCTCAGCATTTTCTTCACTATGGATTTTCTACTTATGTACGCAAGTAAAATTCTTCAGCCTAGGGAGAAAGCCCAGTTATACTGCCATAGTGGATAGGATGTCAAACTCAGTCCTAAATTCAAACACTGCTTCTCACACATCTAGTTCTATGACCCTAGGTAGTAATTTTGCTTTTATGTTCCTTAGTCAATTCTCCAGAGCCAGTCTTAACAGTCTTAAAGGGTTGTGATTTGTGATGGTGAAGTGAATGCCCACTAAGGAAGGAGTTCCCCATACTAAGGAAATCTGAGATGCTTTGTATGAAAAGAAATACCACTTTATGAAGTAAGGGGTATACATATGAAATCTGTTACTTTAAAATACAGGAAGGAAAAAGGCATTATCAAACAACTCTTTGCCAGGCATTGTGCTAAGAGCTTTATAAATACTAAGTCTCTGAACCTTACAACAACACTGGGAGAGAGATACTATTATTCAGCACATTTGAGGGAAATTGAGGCAAAAAAAGAGTTTAAATGACTTGTCTAGTGTCTGAGAACATTTGTGAATACAGGTCTTCTTGATTCCAAATATGGTGCTCTATCCATCGCTATACTACCTCGATGCTTCAGACATCAGAGGCAGGGTGACATAAGAGATAAGCTTGACCCTGGAGCCAGGAAAGACCTGGATTTAAGTCCTGATGTTGTCATATACTGTGACATCCCAGCCACATCATTTTACATCTCTTAGTATCTCAGGTAATTCTCTAAGAGTATAAGTTGTATAACAGGTAGGTAGTCCTCATACCAATGAAATCTTATATCTGATCCAAAAATCAGAGAGATGGTACAGGCTGAGGATAATAATAATAATTATAACTCATCTTTATAGATAATTTTATATTCATTCTTTAAATAGGGTTAGTTCTACAAAATCTCTTCAGGGAAGTAGCTTAAAGAACCTCATCACAAAATCCATTCTACAGATGAGGAGACTAACAGCAATGAAATGATTTAAGCAAGATTCCAGAAGTGTCAAAGTGTAGATTTTATATCTAGTGTTCTTTTTTTTTTTACCACAGTACACTGTAGTACTTTTGGCATCATATTTGTGGTAATCTTGTTTCAAAAAGAATTTAGATAGATTTAAGACTAAATAGTCCATCAAGAATCATTAGAAGAAAATGTTTTAGAGACTTTACTAATGTTAATGGCTTAGCTTCCATATAACCAGGATATAAAATGCTAGATTGCATGCTAGCAAAGCCAGGTGGATTGGCAGAGAAGCTATGCCCATCACATAACTGGTAAGTAGCAGGAAGAAGTTGTCAGATATAGAAAGAATGAATTGCAGATATGAGATTTAGTCACTTAATTAATACAGTTATCCTTGACCTTCTGCCTCTATGGGTAACAATTAACAATAATCCCCCAAAGCCAAAGTCAGAGACACTTGCAGTGCTGGTGATCAGATATTTTATCTTGTCTCAGTTTTGCTAAATTTGGAGCCAAGTTACTGCAGAGAGAATGTGAATGTTAAAATGAGGTAATGGATATGTGAGTGAGAGGAGCTCAGTGAGGGATAAGCTGGAGAGATGGCTTTTTGTCAGCTCAGAGGTGCAATAAGCAGAGAATTTGAGCAGGGGGCAAATTGGAGAATGGCACTGATGTTCTTGTCTCCTGAAAAATGGCTCTTGATTCCTGGGGCAGATGCATGATTTTGAATATTTCTTTTCTTCTTACAAAACTTTAATGATCTCATAAAGCAATCCATGAAACTAATGTTTTACATTTTTGGTGGGAGAGATGGGGAGAGGGGTACCCCCTGGAGCATGCTTACCTGCTCACTCACTCTTCTTAGTGTTTTTCATAGATCAGTTTCCTTGATAGGATCTTTCAGATCTTTTTGTTGTTACTGAAGACTTGGTCTTTCTATCTTACTCAGGTTATAGATGCAGCAGCCTCTCAAGAACCCAATCCCACTATTAATTATTTAGGTAATCTTGTGGTCCTTCATTCCCAGGAGACCCATTATATTGGTTCCAGACTTTAGTGAAAATACCCAATTTGTTTTATTCCTGTTGCAGTGGGGATCCTCAAACTCAGTACATTCATTAACCTCAGTCTTAGGGCCTATATCTCCAATTGCTAAATTGGAATATATCCAGAGGAGAAAACCAGAGTGATGAGGGAACTGGAACACCAGTAGTTTCTGCCAAAGGAAAAATGACTGAAAGGATAGAGAAGGACCATAATAATCTGTACTCAAGTAGTTGGAGGGCTCTCACATGGAAAAGATGTGCACCATCATGCCTAGCCTTGGATAAGATCTTTGGATTAGTCTTACAATTTGAAATTTGATCATCTCCATGATTTGCCAAATTGTTTTAAAGTGCCTTAGAGTTGGGGCAGCTAGGTATTGGTGGCTCAGTGGATAGAGCACCAGCCCTGATGTCAGAAGAACCTGAGTTCAAATCTGGTCTCAGACACTTAACATTCCCTAGTTGTGTGACCCTAGGCAAGTCACTTAACCCCAACTGCCTCAGCAACAAACAAATAAACAAAAAAAAAACCCCAAGTGCTTTATAGTCTTTTAAAAAGTGAATTTAATGATGGGTTTAATTGTATCTTTTACAACAATATTCTTCTAGTGATGTTACATAGTTATATATTAAGGAAAATGACAATCTCCAAGGAATCAAAACTGTGAGCCATTCAAATTTATTATTTAGCACCACATGATGGGTGAAAATAGGCCACAGCACATTATGAATGATGAATTATGTGTGAGAAATAGCATAAAGATGTCATCAAAGAGATTCATGACTGGAAAAGGAAATGGGCTGGTAATTAGTGGCAATGAGTGATGACAGATGGATGGCCTGTATGCTGAAGCTATACCCACATGCTGTCAGGTGACAAAGGAGGGGACTCTCAGCATGTAGAGTGGACCACCTGTGGAGGACAGATGGGAAGACACATGGACTGAAGACGCATGAGCATGTTATAATCTCCAAGATGGTAGGAACACTTACTCTGGGGAAATCATGTATTCATTGAGACTTTTGTTGAAATTATAAGACTTAGTTCTTGAAACTGAATGATAGGTTAATGATAAATTCATTGCCTTTAACAGCTCCATCATGTGCATATTCTAAAAGGAATTATCTCCAGCAGATGAGGAATGTCCTTATGTACCAAAATAACATTGCTGAAGCATTATCAGTGCTGATATTTGGATAGATGGGGAGAGAGAAAGATGTAGTGTAAGACAGACGAAATACAAATGGGGTCTCAATCTTCAATAAAAGGAAGAGACTGGAATTTGAAAACTGTAGCCTAGTGATTTTGACTTCAATTTTTGCAAAATTCTAAGATGTAATATTAAAGAGGTGACAAATCAACAGGCAGAAAAGGAATTTTTAAAATTCTTGCCTAGCTAATAAGGACAGCAGCCTTATACAGACCCAATCCCAAAGCTGATCAGCATGGGAGCTCTGAGAAGACCTGTTTCAGATCTATACCTTCTTAGGGTAATTGGTGGCATCCTACTCCTGGGAGTTCATTACTCTGGTGCTTGGTTTAGACATCTAATTGGTTTTTTTCTGTACTGAAGTTCAGAATCCTGGAATTCAAACCATCCATCAACTATAGTCAAGGATTTCAAAAAAGCCAATATTACTTTGCTTAAAGAAGGGCATGCCAATCTAATCTCATTATTTTTTTTTTGACAAGAGTTGTTGACAGGAGAATGTTGTAGGTTAAGTTTAATCAGGTTTTAGCAAAGCATTTAATGAAATCTCTAATACTTTTCTGGTAGAGCTGGATGAGAGTACTGTTAGATACATTTAAAAACAGTTGAATGTCTGAGTCCTTAAGAAAGCTGTTAATAGTTAGATGTCAGCTTGGAAGAGAAGTCTCCATGGAAGTGCCCAAGGGTCTGTGTTTGGGATGTAAGCATTTTTATTGGTGACATAGATAATATTTATCATATCTGCAAAAAGTTGGGAGGGATAGGTAACACATAGAGTAAAGATTTAGGATTTAAAATATTTCAGCAGATTAGGATATGGGTTTGAATTGAATCTATTGGAATTTAACAGGAATAAATGTAAAAATTCAAATAAATCCATTTTAGGAGTACAAGATAAGAGCAATATGGTTACCCAGAAGTTGTTTCTTTTTCCTTTCTGAAAATGATCTGAGGTTTTTTAATGAGACATAAGAGTGCTGTGAGATAATTATGTGATATGGCAGCCTAGAAAGTTAATGTGATTTGGGGCTCTATAAATTAACAGAGATAGTGTCTAAAAGTAAGGAGTTGATAGTTCTTCAACACTTAGCCCTGTTCAGATTATCCCTGGGGAATTGTTCTCACCTCAGGGCACAACACATTTAAGGAAGGACATTGCTAAATGGAATGTGTCTAGAGGAGACAACCAGAAACAGTGATAGAATTGAAGTGTCAGCAGCTTATGACAAAGGAAGAATGGCTGAAGCAATGGGGGATGACTATAATAATCTGTTTTCAAGTACTTAAAGGGCTATCATATAGAAAAGGTATTTTATTTGTTCTACATAGTCTCATTGGGCAGAGCCCCGAATAGTGTATGGTAGCTACAAAGAGACAGGCTTAAGTTTTTTATTAAGGAAATATTTTCTAGGAATTACAATGGATTTGCCTTTATTGGAAATAAATAAGTCACAGCTAGATGACAAGTTTCCAATTATGATGTAGAAGGGCAACTTATTCAGGTAGATGACTCCTGAGGTCCGTAGCAAAACTGAAATTCCAAGCTTTGGGGATATTTAAGGAGCCTAAGATTCTATAAGTTTCTTTTTTGGCTTTTATGTCAAAGGCTGGTGTATACAGAGTGGCTTCAAATTCTTCATGAAAATTTACCTTATTATTGTTCTTTTAAACTATTCTTACTATAGTTTTAAGCGTTAGTAGTTTAAGTCTGCACAAAGACTTAGTAGACCCATCTTGTAGTTCATCAAAGCTGTCAAATGTTTTTCACAAGAACTATCTTATTACCACTTACTTCATATCTTTAAATCAAGTGTTGGACTTTGCATTTTTATCTATTACATCTTACCATGTCAGATTCCATCCATCATTTTAGCCTGTAGAGATTTTTTTGGATTCTGACTCTGTCATCCAACATATTAACTCTCCATTCTTGCTTTCTGTCATCTGGATTTGGCAAAAACACCATCAGTCAAGTCAAGTCACTAAAAAAATGTTGAATGGTATAGAGCAAAAGACTGATCTTGAGACACTTTACTAAAAATCTCCCTCCAAGTTGCCATCAATTCATCAGTGACTTTTCTGGGTTCGATAATTTCACCTCATTTTCTGCATCCCAAGGCCACATCTCTCCTTATCCATAAGAATAGTATGAGAAACTTCTGAAACTCATTGCTATAATGGAGGTAAATGATCCTGATCTGCCTGTCTAGCAACCCTGTAAAAAAAATGAAATGAGGTTAGTCTAGCTTGACCCATTGCTGATGAAGTCATGTCATCTTTTAAGGATCGCTGCTTCTCTGTCTTAATGATTAAAAATAAGCCCTTTATGAATTTGTTCTGTAATTTCACCATTAAGGGAAGCCAAAAATCTGTAACATATGCTGTGCAAACTCTTGTTGTTTTGTTAATGAAGACGGAAACTGCTATTTGGCTGTAGATTCTGACAATACAAAAGAGCTGGAAAACAAAGAAGTTGTTGAAATGGAGATGAAGATCTACTCTGTCTAACATTGCAAGGTGAATAAAGAGGGAAAAGCTGAGCTAGTCTGAAAAATCACTCTATCATTGGTGTTACAGCTAAGTGGTGCAGTGGATAGAGTGTTGGAACTAGAATCAGGAAGATCTGAGTTCAAATTCAGATTTAGACACTTACTGGGCAACTCACTTAACCCTGTTTGCCTCAGTTTGCTCATCTTTTTTTTAATTTTAATTTTTTTATTAATACTTTTTATTTGCAAAACATATGTATGGGTAATTCTTCAACATTAACCCTTACAAAGCTTTCTGTTACAAATTTTTCCTCCCTACTCCCCACCCCTCCCCTAGATGGCAGGACATCTACTACATGTTAATTATGTTAAAATACTTGACAAATCAAATATATGTATACTTATTTCCACACATTTTTGTGCAGGAAAAATCATTTCTACACGAAAGAATAATCAGATAAAGGAAATACAATGCAAGCAAACATCAATAGAGAGCATGAAAATGATATTTTGTGGTCCACATTTCACATCCCTCTCTCTGGGTGTATATGGTTTTCTTCACTGAACAATTGGAACTGGTTTGAAGCATTTCATTATTGAAGAGAGTTATGTCCATCAGAATTGATCATCATGTAGTATTGTTGTTGCTGTGAATAATAATCTCCTGGTTCTGCTCACTTCACTCAGCATCAGTTCATGCAAGTTTCTCCAGGTCTCTCTGAAATCGTCCTGCTGGTCGTTTCTTACAGAACAATAATATTCTATAACATTCATATACCATAATTTATTCAGCCACTCTCCAATTGATGGGCATCCATTCAGTTTCCAGTCTCTAGCCACTACAAAAAGGGCTGCCACAAACATTCTTGCACATGTGGGGCCCTTTCCTTCTCTTATGATTTCTTTGGGATATAAGCCCAATAGAAACACTGCTGGGTCAAAGGGTATGCATAGTTTGAGAACTTTTTGAGCATAGCTCCAAATTGCTCTCCAGAATGGTTGGATCCGTTCACAGTTCCACCAACAATGTATTAGTGTCCCAGCTTTCCCACATCCCCTCCAAAATTCATCATTATCTTTTCCTGTCATTTTAGCCAATCTGACAGGTGTGTAGTGGTACCTCAGAGTTGTCTTAATTTGCATTTCTCTGATCAATAGTGATTTGGAGCACCTTTTCATATGACTAGAGATGGTTTTAATTTCATCATCTGAAAATTGCCTGTTCATATCCTTTGACCATTTATCAATTGGAGAATGGCTTGAATTCTTATAAATATGAGACAATTCTCTATATATCTTAGAGATGAAACCTTTATCAGAACCCTTAAATGTAAAGATGATTTCCCAATTTGATGCTTCCCTCCTAATCTTGTCTGCATTAGTTTTGTTTGTACAGAAACTTTTTAACTTAATGTAATCAAAATTATCTATCTGGTGTTCAATTAACAGTTCCAGATCTTCTTTGGACATAAATTTATTCCATCTCCACAGGTCTGAGAGGTAAACTATCCTATGTTCCTCTAATTTGCTTACAATATCACTCTTTATATCTAGATCATGAGCCCATTTAGATCTTATCTTGGTATGTGGTGTTAGATGTGGGTCCAGCCCTAATAGTGAGTACTTATCCCAAAAGCTGGGGTCTTTGGGTTTATCAAACACTAAATTGCTAAAGTTATTGCCTAGATTGTCCTGATATCCTATCCTATGCCACTGATCGACCGCTCTACTTCTGAGCCAGTACCAAATGGTTTTGATGACCGCTGCTTTATAATATAGTTTTATATCTGGTACAACAAGGCCACCTTCATCTGTCTTTTTTTTTTCATTAATTCCCTTGAAATTCTTGACCTCTTGTTCTTCCAAATGAACTTTGCTACTATTTTTTTCTAGATCTGTAAAATAATTTCTTAGGAGTTTGATTGGTATGGCACTAAATAAGTAAATTAGTTTGGGTGGTATGGGCCCTTTTTTTAAATATTTGCTCGGCCTACCCATGAGCACTTAATGTTTTTCAAATTGACTAGGTCTGATTTTATTTGTGTGGAAAGTGTTTTGTAGTTTAGTTCGTATAGTTTCTGACTTTTTCTTGGCAGATAGATTCCCAAATATTTTATGCTATCATCCGTTATTTGGAATGGAATTTCTTTTTGTATCTCTTGTTGCTGAACTTTGTTGGTAATATATAAAAATGCTGATGATTTATGTGGATTGATTTTGAATCCTGCAACTTTGCTAAAGTTGTGAATTGTTTCTAGTAGTTTTTTAGTTGAGTCTCTAGGGTTCTCTAAGTATACCATCATGTCATCTGCAAAGAGTGATAATTTGGTTTCTTCATTACCTACTCTGATTCCTTTTATCTCTTTTTCTTCTCTTATTGCCAAAGCTAACATTTCTAATACAATATTAAATAGTAATGGTGACAGTGGGCACCTTTGTTTCACTCTTGATCTTACTGGGAATGGTTCTAGTTTGTCTCCATTACATACGATGCTTGCTGATGATTTTAAGTAGATGCTACTAATCATTTTAAGGAAAAGCCCATTTATTCCTATACTCTCTAGTGTTTTTAATAGGAATGGGTGTTGGATTTTATCAAATGCTTTTTCTGCATTTATTGAGATAATCATATGGTTTTTGTTAGTTTGGTTATTAATATAATTGATTATGCTGATAGTTTTCCTGATATTGAACTAGCCCTGCATTCCTGGTATAAATCCTACTTGGTCATGGTGTATTATCCTGGGGATAACTTTCTGTAATCTCGTTGCTAAAATCTTATTTAAAATTTTTGCATCAATAGTCATTAGGGAAATGGGTCTATAGTTTTCTTTCTTTTTTCACGTTTAGCTATCAGCACCATATCTGTCTCATAGAAGGAATTTGGCAGTATACCTTCTGTCCCTATTTTTTCAAATAGTTTGTATAGTATTGGAATTAATTGTTCTTTGAATGTTTGGAAGAATTCACATGTAAAATCATCTGGCCCTGGAGATTTTTTTCTTAGGGAGTTGATTAATAGCTTGTTCTATTTGTTTTTCTAAAATGGGGCTATTTAAGTAATTTATTTCCTCTTCTGTTAACTTAGGCAATCTATATATTTGTAGATATTCTTCCAATTCATTTAGATTATCAAATTTATTGGCATAAAGTTGGGCAAAGTAACTCCTAATTATTACTCTAATTTCTTCTTCATTGGAGGAAAGTTCTCCCTTATCATTTTTGAGACTAACAATTTGATTTTCCTCTTTCCTTTTTCTGATCAAATTAACTAAAGGCTTATCTATTTTGTTGGTTTTTTCATAAAACCAACTCAGTTTTATTTATTAATTCAATAGTTTTCTTATTTTCAATTTTATTAATCTCACCTTTTATTTTCAGAATTTCCAATTTGATATTTAATTGAGGGTTTTTAATTTCCTCTTTTTCTAGTTTTTTTTAATTGTAACCCTAATTCATTGATCTTCTCTTTCTCTATTTTATGCAAATAAGCATCTAGAGATATAAAGTTACCCCTTATAACTGCTTTAGATGAATCCCACAAATTTTGGTATGTTGTCTCATTATTGTCATTCTCCTGGATGAAATTATTGATTGTGTATATAATTTGCTCTTTCGCCCATTCATTCTTCAGAATTAGATTATTTAATTTCCAATTAACTTTTAGTCTATTTTCTCCTGGCCTTATAGTACATGTGAGTTTTATTGCATCATGATCTGAGAAGGATGCATTTACTATTTCTGCTTTTCTGCATTTGATTTTGAGGTTTTTATGCCCTAACACATGATCAATTTTCGTATAAGTTCCATGAACCCCTGAGAAAAAAAGTATACTCCCTTCTATCGCCATTCAATTTCCTCCAGAGATCTATCATACCTAACTTTTCTAACATTTTGTTTACCTCCCTAACTTCTTTCTCATTTATTTTGTGGTTTGATTTATCTAATTCTGAGAGAGCAAGGTTGAGATCCCCCACTAGTATAGTTTTACTGTCTATTTCTCCTTGCATCTCTGTTAGTTTCTCCTCTAGGAATCTGGATGCTATACCACTTGGTGCATATATGTTTAGTATTGATACAGCTTAATTGTCTATGGTACCCTTTAGTAAAATATAGTTTCCTTCCTTATCTCTTTTAATTAGATCTATTTTTGCTTATACTTGATCTGAGATAAGGATTGGTACCCCTGCTTTTTTTTGTTCACCCAAAGCATAAAAGATTCTGCTCCAGCCCTTTACCTTCACTCTGTATGTATCTCTATGTTTTAGATGTGTTTCTTGTAAACAACATATTGTAGGATTCTGGCTTTTAATCCAGTCTATGGGAGAGTTTATCCCATTCACATTCACAGTTAAAATAACTATATCTATATTTCCTGCCATCTTATTTACCCAAAGTTATATTTTTCTCTTCCCTTTCCCCTTATTCCCTTCCCTCCTCCCCAGTATTTTGTTTTTGATGACCACCTCCCTCTAACAGTCCCCCCCTTTAGAACCCTCCCTCTTTTTTAGACCTTTCCCCTAATCCTTCTATTAGTTTATCCCTTTCTTTTCCTCCTTTCCCTCCTACTTCCCTATAAGGAGGGCCAAGTTTTTCCCTGAAACCAAGTGTTTCTGATATACTCTTTTAGAGCCCAATCTAATGAGAGTAAGATTTACACAATACTCATGCCCTCCCTTCTTTCCCTCAATTATATTAGATTTTCTATGTCTCTTCATGAGACTTTGCCTTATTTTACCTCCTTTTTTTTTACTTTATTTTACCTCCTTCCCCCCCCCTTTTTTTACAGTATGATATCCTTTCCACCTCTAATTTCTTTTCCATTATTATCAAAGTAAAATAAAATTATACCCCCATTCTTTAAGGATACCCATATATATATAGTTCTCAAGAGTTATTTACTTTTTACCTTTTTATACTTGTCTAGAGTTCTGTGTTTGGAGGTCAAATTTTTTGTACAGATCTGGTCTTTTCATTAGAAATAGGCGAAATTCTCCTGTATCATTGAATGACCATCTTCTTCCCTGGAAGATAATGCTCATTCTAGCTGGATAGCTTATTCTTGCCTGTAATCCAAGTTCCTTTGCCTTTCGGAATATCTGGTTCCAGGCCCTTCGATCCTTTAATGTGGAAGCTGACAGATCTTGTGTAATTCTAATGACAGTTCCTCGGTATTTGAACTGTTTTTTTTTTCTAGCTGCTTGCAATATCTTTTCCTTGGTGTGATAGTCCTGAAATTTGGCCACGATATTCCTTGGGGTTTTAATTTTGGGGTCTCTTTCAGGAGGTGATCGGTGAATTCTTTCAACGCCAATTTTGCCTTCTGATTCTAAAACATCAGGGCAACTCTCATGATTTCCTGGAAGATAGCATCAAGGTTCTTTTTTTCATCATGGCTTTCAGGGAGTCCAGTAATCCTTAGATTGTCTCTCCTGGATCTGTTTTCCAAGTCAGTTGTTTTTCCTAGGAGATATTTCATATTTTCTTCTATTTTTTCATTTTTTTCTTTTTGTTTGACTGATTCTCGAAGTCTTATTGAGTCATTCATTTCTATTTGTTCAATTTTAAATTTTAAGGTATTATTTCCTTCAGTTATCTTTTTAGCTCCTTTTGTAACTGGCCAATTGAATTTTTTGGTTCATTGCATTCTTTTTCCATTTTGCCAATTTTATTTTTCAGTGAATTGTTGTCTTTTTCCAATTCACCAATTTTGTTTTTCAGTGAATTGTTGTCGTTTTCCAATTCACCAGTCTTATTTTCCAGTTTTTCACATCTCTGTTGCAGGGTGATATTTTCTTCTTGCACTGTTCTCAATTTATTTCCCCATTCTTCTTCTAGCTCTCTTTTGAGATTCTTTGTGCAATCTTCCAGGAAAGCCTTCTGAAAAGGGAATGAGCTCATGTCCGCCTTTGTGACTTCCTCTGGGATTGTTTTCAGAACCTCAGGATCTGGGGTCTGCCCTACTTTCTCTCTGTAAAAGCTATCAATGGTGAGAGCTCTCTTCTGCTTCTTGTTCATGTTTTTGAGCTGAGGTATCAGTCACCAGCAGGGAATTCTGCCGCCATTTCAATTTGCCCTGGGGCAGTTTGCCGAGTTGACTTCTGGTCTGGGGCTGGTTGGCTAGATTCACACTAGGACCATGCTTTCAGCTGCTCTCAATTTACCCTTTACCAAAGGCAGATCTGCCAAAGCACCTGCCCGCAGGCAGAGCAAAGTGGCCCAAGCGTCTCCCAGGGACTTCCTGGCAGCCTAAAATCCTCTTCTCCATCCCAGCCCCGGATTTTCACCCCAGCTGCACACTGGCATCTGAGCACTGGAGTCTGAGCGCTGGGAGTTGCTTGATCCCCTGCCCGTCTAAAACTGACCTTCTCGGGAGTTCTTTCAAAATAGATTTTTGATAGAAGTGCGTTGTACTCCCAAGTGTTTGGTGGAGCCCTCATTCCAGAACCAGTTCAGAGGCTCAATTTGTCTGGGTCTGAGGGAAGGTCTCAGGAGCTCACAGAGATTGCTGTCTGCAGTTTGCCATCTTGGCGCCACCCCCCCCCCAAGTTTGCTCATCTGTTAAACAAGTTGGAGAAGGAAATGGCAAAGCATTCCATTATCTCTGCCAAGAAAATCCCAAAAAAGAGCATGAAAAGGGACACATCTGAAATAACTGACCAACAAGAACAAAGTACTGGTGGTGTAATATGGCCTTGAGTTGCAGAAATGAAAAACAAGTTATTAACTATAGGGTGATGGAAATGTGCCTGATGGTTAGCAGTAGGGTATAATCAATGCATTCCCACCAAAGAATTATGTCAAACTGGAGTAAAAGATGTCATTTAGGAATGAATGTAGAATGAATGAAAAGAAAGAGAATGTTGTCTTGAGGTAAGAACTAAAGATAATATATAGTAAGTCCATAAGCTCCATGAGATGTCCAAGAAATTGAAGAAGTTGGAAGGAGTTGAAGTTTTGGTAGGGTATCTAAAAAAGTACTAAGTCTTGGGGGTACTCGAAGGGCTATCATATAAGTGCTAGGAGTATAGAGACAAAAATATTTTAAGGAATTTATATTTATAGGAATGGAAAAGGAAAATTAGCTGTACATTGAAAGTTAAATATAAAACATATTCAAAGTAGATTCTATGATGATGGAGTACACTCTAAGCATGTGGCATAATTTGGGCAAAATGTCTGAAGTGGGAAAGACACATTTGACACAAAACTGGGAGGAATAGCTAACATATTGTATGATGAAGTCAGAATGCCCCTGACTCACTCCAAATCTTGACAGACTTTATGATTTCCACAGTGCTTTAAATAGAATAAGATGAAATTAATTGGTACAAATGTAAGCACTTAGAATTTCTGTCTTGCATGGGAATAACAAACAGATCACTTGGTTTGAATTAGAAAGGTCATGAAGAATAATAACATACAATAATTTTTAAAAAGGTAGATTGAAGACAAATTGGGAAAGATTTTTTAAAACCTAGAAGAGTGTGTATTTTAACCTAGAGGTAATGGGGAGTTATTGGAACTTCTTGAGAAAGGAAGTGAAATGCTATACTAATGTAAAATTAAGAAAAAAATAAAGAACTTGAAACCTTGTTTTATTCTATTTTTTTCTACCGTAGAAGATAATATTTGGAGTAGAATTTATTGTTTAATTGTTTTTCAATCATATATGACTCTTTGTGAACCCATTTGGGATATTCTTGGCAAAGATTCTGGAGTGATTAGCTATTTCCTTCTCCTGATCATTTTGCAGATGAGGAATCTGAGGCAAACAGACTCACAAAACTGAGGCTGGATTTGAACTCAGATTTTACCCCAAGCCTGGCACCCTATCCACTGAGCCAGCTAGCTCAATGGATATTTGAAGTGAAAAGAATAGGGTTAATGTCAATCCTAAATAAATGAGATGATAAGAATAACCTTATAGTGTTACCTTCTATGAGTTCATATCATCAGGCTCAAGTAAACTACATCCCAAGCAGTAGTATACTGGTATATGTTTAATACTTGACTCTGAAAAGTCTCTGACACACTTTTAAATTTAATTTGCATTATCAATATTTTCTCTGTCATTTTCTAAAATCTAGGCATAATTTCTAAGATTCATCTATTTTTAAATTTCTGAAATTAATAATTGCTCTCAAGAGCTGGCTTTAGCATACTATGAATCCTAAGATACTGAAAAAATTGATGGATGTAATTTCTGAACCACTGTCACTGACCTTTTAAAAGTCCTAGGGAACAGGTGAAATGATACAGAATTGGACAGGGGCAAGCATTTTCATTAAAAAACAAAATGTTTGTGTGTGGGAAGAAATTAAGGTCTTAATTTTTGTTGGTAAGATTGACTCTGAACCTTGACCTTCTAAAAGGTGTTATTAGGGCAATAGTTTGTAAGCATTTAGAAAGGGGAACAGGTATTAGTAAATGCCAGCATGACTTCATCAAGAACAGGCTGTGCAAGAATAACTTCATTTTCCTTTTTCACAGGGTAACTAGACTTGTAGATCAGGGAAATGCTGTTGAAATGATAGACTTAGATTTCTATAAAATATTTGTTAGTCTCTAAAACTCTAGACAAAATAAAAGCTATATGAGCTAGATAATGACATTGTCAAGGGGATTGGGAATTGGTTGAATGAACTCAAAACAGTCATTAAAGAGCTTTTGGAGGGAGGTCTCTAGTGAAGTTTCTCAAGTATTTATCAGTAGCCTTATGCGACTCAGTATTTTTATTGGTGAATTAGATGAAGGCATAGAACTAGTATGCATCGTGAGATGAGCAGAACCAGGAGATCGTTGTACAAGGCAACAACAGTACTATATGAGGATCAGTTCTAATGGACATGACTCTCTTCAACAATGAAATGCTTCAAACCAATTACAATTGTTCAGTGAAGAAGGCCATATACACCCAGAGAGAGGGATGTGAAATGTAGACCACAACATAACATTTTCATGTTCTCTATTGATGTTTGCTTGCATTGTATTTCCTTTATCGGATTATTCTCTCTTATAGATACGATTTCTCCTGAACAAAAAAATGATGTGTGGCAATAACTATACATATATTCAATTTAAGTATTCTAACATAATTATCATGTAGTGGATATCCTGCTATCTAGGGGAGGGTTGGGGAGTAGGGGGGAAAAATTTGTAACAGAAAGCTTTGTAAGGGTTAATGTTTAGGAATTACCCATACATATGTTTTGCAAATAAAAAGTATTAATAATAAAAAAAAAGAACTAGGATGCATCACATTTGAAGATGACAAACAGAAAAGCTGACACTGGGTGATCAGATAAGATCCAAAAATTTTTAACAAGTGAAAAATGTGAGCCTAATCTAATATGATGAAATGTAATAGGGGCAATGCAAAGTTCTATGTTGGGATCAAGGACTCAGCTGTATAAGTTCAAGGATTAGAAAGTCATGTATAGACAAAAATTCCTACAGAGATGACCTGGAACTTTAACGGATTGCAAGCTCCATATGAGTTACCATTTTGACTTAGCAGCATTAGTACTAAACTAGCAACACTAGCCAAATTAAATACTAATGTGATAGGTTACAAGAATATAATGTTAAAACCAGAATGAAATGAGATTGGTGAGGGAAGCTAAGGGCACAAAAGAGATTTGCTTATTTTTGTCTATGCTGAGAGAAAAAAAAAGGATAAAAGAAGGGACAAGACCATTGCTTGGGGTGGATGGGACAACAATAACTGCAAAAAGGGAGAAGACAATCCAATATCCTGTTAAACTCTTATCTTGCTTTTATTTGACAAGGAAATGATTTTTCCATTGGAAACAAAATGAGTAAGATAAGTAAGGAAAAATTGATGCCCCAGATAAATGAGTGCCTTACCACACTTGATGAATTCAAGTCATCTGGTCTAGAGGAACTTGAAAAGTACAGGTCTTGAAAAAACTGACACGTCAAGTCAAGTCAAAAAGTATTTATTAAGCAACTATAATATACCAGTAACTGGGCTAAGTGGTGAAGATACAAAAAAGGGCAAAAACAGTCTCTGCTTTCAGGGAATTCCTAGTTTAAAGGGTTTGGGATTGGGAAACAATGTATAGACAACTATGGACAAACAAGAAAGAAGCAGGATAAATTGGAGATAATTTTATAGGAAAGGGACTAAGATTAATATCTCAAAGAAATCATAAAAGAGCGGAAAGGACCCATATATGCAATGTTTTCAGTAGCTCTTTTTGTAATGGCAAAGAATTGGAAATAGAGTGGGTGTCGATTAGTTGGAGAATGACTGAATAAGTTATGGCATATGAATGGAAAGGAATATTATTGTTCTATAAGTAAAGAGCAGGCTGATTTCAGAAAAACCTGGAAAGACTTCCATGAACTGATGCTGTGAAATGAGCAAAATTTGAATATTGTATATAGTAAAATTATGGGATCAACTGTGATGGACTTGGCTCTTCTTATCAATGCAGTAATTCAAGACAATTCCCAATAGACTTGGGACAGAAAATATCATCTGTATCCAGAAAGAGAACTATGGAGAATAAATGTGGATTGAAGCATAATATTTTCACCTTTGTTTGTTTATTTGCTTTTTCTTTCTCAAGGTTTTTTCTCTTTTGGTCTGATTTTTCTTGCACATGACAAATATGGAAATATGTTTAAAAGAATGGTACATGTTTAACATGTATCAGATAGCTGCCTTGGGAAGGGGGGAGATAAGTGGGGAAAGAAGAAAAAACTGGAACAAAATCTTACAAAAATAAATGTTGGAAACTATCTTTATGTGTATTTAGAAAAATGAAATATTCCTGAAAAAAAAAAGAAGTGGAAAAGGCTTCTTGCAGAATGTGAGATTTTAGCTGATGGAAAGAGAAGGTGGTACTTGATGGAAGCCAGGAAAACCAGAACACAGAGACAAGGGAAAAAAAAGTTTTAGTGTAGGAAACGACCAGTAAAAACTATTGAAGCTAGGAACAAAATTAAAGGAAAAAACCAAACAAAAATACCCAATCTGTTTTCATTGGATCAGGGTGACTACTATAGTCTGGGCACATTCATGAAGGAGGTGGTATTTGAATTAGATCTTGAAAAATGTCAATGGGCAAAGATTGAAATAGAGGGGGAAGAGGGTAAGGATGTTCTAGGAAAAGATGATTGCTGATGATTTGAAAGATCATATTAAATGGGAGAATAACTACAATATTGAAGAAGTGCAAATTTTGCTTTGATTTTCTTTCCTTCCTTCCTTCCTTCCTTCCTTCCTTCCTTCCTTCCTTCCTTCCTTCCTTCCTTCCTTCCTTCCTTCCTTCCTTCCTCCCTTCCTCCCTTCCTCCCTCCCTCCCTTCTTCTCTTTCTTTCTTTCTTTCTTTCTTTCTTTCTTTCTTTCTTTCTTTCTTTCTTTCTTTCTTTCTTTCTTTCTTTCTTTCTTTCTTTCCTTTTTCTTTTTCTCTCTTTCTCCTTTCTCCTCCTCTTCCTCCTCTTCTTCTTCTTCTTCTTCTTCTTCTTCTTCTTCTTCTTCTTCTTCCCCCCTCCTTCCTTCCTCCCTCACTTCCCTCCTCCTTCCATTTTCCCCCCTTTTCTCCCTTTCTCTCTGAGTTAAGTGATTTCTCCAAGATCATATAGCTACTAATTGTTTGAGGCCCAATTTAAACCCAGGTCCTTCTGACTTCAGGGCCTGTGCTTTATCCATGCTTCCATTTTTAAAAAAGGGAGGTGAACAGAGATAGAAAACCATAGTTTAGTGATGACTTCAATTCCCAGTAAAATTCCAGCAGTGACCAGCATCCTTAAAGGGACAGTTGGTAAACATCTCAAAAGAGAAGCAGTGACTACAAAGAACCAGCATGACTTCAGCATGAATAGGAGGTCATGTCAGACTAATCTCATTTTTTCCCTTAAAGATTACTAATCTAGCATTAGGTGAGAATGCTGTAGATATTATTTACCCAGATTTTAGTGAAGTGTTATATATAGTGTATTATGCTATTCTTAAGATACATAGATCAGAACTTGGCAAATTATGGCTTGAGACAAATCCCATTCTGGACCATTGGACTAAGAAAGGCTTTTATGTTTTTAAACATGATAAAATTTAACTTGAAAAAAGGTAAAAACGCCCACCTTCAGAGAAAAAAATTGATGAACTCTGAATAGAAATTGAGGTATAATTTTTCATTTCTAAAATTTTTCCTTACTCTTTTAGTTAGTTTAGAAATGTTTTATATAATTTAACATGTAAAACTGATATATAGCTTGCCTTCCCAATGGGTGGGGGTAGGGTTTGGGGGAAGGAGAAGATTTGGAATTCAAAAAAAGAATGTTAAAAACAAATAAATAATCATTTTTTAAAAGCAAAATTCTTTTTAGGCTGAGATTGCAAAAATATAGACCTCAGAGTGGATTTGGCTTACAGATTTCTAACTCTTGCATTAGATGATAATAATAACAAGATAATTAGATGGATTTAACTATCAGAAATGACTGCATGGCTATAGATTCAAAGAATATTTGTTAATGGTTAAATGTATACATGGCAAGAGGTCTCCAGGGAAGTACACCAGGATTCTTTGCTTGACCCTATGTTGCTTAATATTTGTTATCTGAGTTACGTAAAAGCACTGTCACGCTCATTAAATTTGTAGGTAACACAAAATTGGGAGGAATTATTATTGACACACTAGATGATGTAGTGTAGGATTTATAAAGATCTTAAAAGGCTACAGCATGGAATGAAATAGGTAAGAGGGGAATAAGGATTAATGTAAAATCTTACTCATGGGCACAAAAATTAACTTCAGAGGTATGAGTTGGGGGAAACATGATTTGAAAGCAGTTGTTCTGAAAATCATCCAGAGGGTGTAGTAGTCTAAAAAATCCCTATGAGTTAGTAGTGTTATGTGGGAGCCAAAAAAATAATGAAATGCCTCTTAGGTCCCACTAAGAGGGGTAAAGCTTCCAGAACTGAGGAGATTATAGTGTTCCTGCACTCTGCCATGTGGGGCATCTAAGTGGTGCAGTGGATAGAGTGCTGGGTCCAGAGTCAGGAAGACTCCTCTTTGTGAGTTCAAATCTGACTTTAGACACTTAATAGCTTTGTGATCCTGGCCAAGTAACTTAATCCCATTTGCTGTAAAATGAGCTGGAGAAGGAAATGGCAAACCACTCTAGAATCTTTGCCAAGAAAACCCCAAATGGCATTATGGACATTTGGATAGGACATAAAAATGGATTAGACTTTGTCCTGTCCTGGTCATTTCACTTTTGTATGATTGGTGCTAATTTCAATGTACTACAGTTTAAAAAGGACATTCATAAGCTGAAAAGAAGCTTTACCAGGAAGGTAAAGAGCCTTGAGTTCATGTCACATGAGAATCAGTTGAAGAAATTGGGCAGGTTTAGCCTAGAGAAGTAAAGATTGGGGTTGGGGAAGAATGTCTATTTTCAAATATTTGAAAGGTTCTGTATGTGTGTGTGTGTGTGTGTGTGTGTGAAGAAATAATTATATAAGTTTTATTTGGCTCTTGAGAACTAAATTAGAAGACTTGGGTAGTCTTCTACTCACTTGGGTGAGATTGAGGTGCCATCTGAATATATGATGGAGAGCTCAGTGGACAGACAGAAACACTGGAAGTCAGGATTGTAGACATAGATTTGAAAGTCATTTGCACAGAGATGACAGTTGAAGCCACAAAAATAGATGGGATAGACAAAGGAGAGGAAATAAAAAAAGAAGGTCATGGATGGAAACCTAGGGAACACTAACAGTTGGGGGTCAAGAAGAAGAAGAATCAATTATGGAGACAAATACAGGAAGGATGAGAGGTAGAAGGAGAACCAGAAGGCTGTGGAGTCTCTGAAATCAAGACAGTAAAATGTGCTTTGGAGAATTGGGAAGTCAATGATGCTAATGTTACAGAAAGATTAAAGGTAAGAAATTCAAAGGAGAAAAAGACATTGAATTTGACATTAAAGCATTGTTTTTCAGAAGACATGTGACTAATGAGAAAAAGTAATCTTAGGAAAATATTGGAAGTCAAGTCAAGTCAAAACAACAAGCATTTATTAAGAAACTACTACATTCTAGCCACTGCACTAACCACTGAAAATCACAGGTGCCCCACCTCCAAAAAAAAAAAAAAAAAAAAAAAACTAGAAAGAAAAACAACTGAGTCCCCACTCTCAAGAAGCTAGTAATCTATGGGGAAGAAAATATGAAAATAACTATGTATAAGAATAAGTAAAGTGCCATGGAACACATTGTACCTGTAGAGCAAATCCTAATGGCATATTGAACATCTCATTGTGTTCAGGGGTAGTCTGAGAAGAAGGGGATGTGTGTGTATGGGGAATGATTGGTGTCAAATACCAACTTTACTTATACCTGCATATCATGGAATGGGAATGAGCACAAGTGTATTACACATAGTAGCCCAAATTTCACACATTAAGCACTCAATCTATGTTTGTTGAATTGAATATACTTTGTAAATTGTTAATCACTACATAAATGGGAACTCTTTCACAATTGTGCCTCAAGCTGATCCTGCAGCCACATCCTGGGATCATAGAATATTTAAGAGCTGAAAGAGACCTTCTAGATCATTTAGTCCAAGTCTTTAATTTAAAAGATGAGGAATCTGAGTTAAGTGACTTCATTTGAGGCATGATGTGACTTGCCCAAAGGTCACACAATCAGTTAGTGGCAGACTCTTAGTCTCCTAACCTAAGCCTCCTGATTGAAGTTCTGTGAACTTTTCCTTTAAAACTCCATTTCCCTCATTCAACACTAATGAATATCTGAATGAAGTGTCAGAGAAGCAAGGTCAAGGATCTGGCCCTCTCATATGTCACAAAGAGAGAGACAGACTAAGAATCAAGAGATTTAAGTTCAATTCTTGCTTCAAACATTTATTATCCCTGGGACTGTATCACAATCTATGTCATACAATCATTAGTGCCTCAGTGTTCTCTTCTATAAAATAAGGATAATAATTCTTGTATTCCCTGATTCACACAGTTGTTATCATGAAATATTAGAAAATTTGGGCAATAACAGAGCTGGAATTCAAACAGATTTTCCGACCATGCTTTCCACTATATAAAGTGTCCACTACCTCATCTGACAAAATCCCATAGATAGGCAGATATAGGATAAAAACCATTGGATTTGGGTTCAAATCTCAGTTTCTATTTATTTTTAGAATGAAACTGGACAAAAGTTTTTTAACCTCTTTATGGTTCAGTTTTCTCATCTCTAAGATGATCAGATTAGCTTAGATAGTCTTTAGTCCCTTTCAGTTCTATATCTTGGTCCTATGTAATATTATATAAATGTAAGCTATCATTATTAGCCTTTGTAGAAAACTGGGTCTTTGGAAATGATAATAAAAGCAACACTACCATTTTGGGAAAGAAGATATCAACCAATCGTTCTATGACTTACTCACCATCCTTGCGACTTCCCTGGCTAAAATACCCTTTCCTTGATTCTATTCCCTTATGTGTGTTGTCTTCCTCCATTAGAAAGTAAGCATTTCAAGGGCAACAATGCCCTGCCATTTGCATTTGTATTCCTTCACTTCACAGTACCTGGCAATATTAAATGCTTAATAAATGCTTTTTCATTCACCCATCTATTTTTGGTGTTTCACTGAATAGGGAGCATAATTAGACCTTCTTGCTCTTGCCCAGACTGAAAAAAATTCTTAAGAGAAGGTATGAGGTCACTTAACTCTTGGACCTTGGGATCCTCATTTATCAAATGAAGGGGTTCAACTAGATAATATTTGTGGTCTCTCTAGCTCTGAGGTTCTGTGACAAGTCTTAGTATCAAGTCTATGGTGATAGATAAAATATAGAAAGTGCTTTGAAAACTAAAGCATAAGGCATGCAGACATATATCCCCAAGTGTGAGGATGTACATTTATAATCCCTTCTACTGGGAGAAGATGAGGCTGGTGAATTACTTGAACATAAGAGTATTGAGCTATGTTAGGGCTAAACTTATTGGATATCTGCACTAAATCTTTTACCAATAAGGTGAGCCTCTGAGAATGGAGGACCACAAGGTTGTCTAAGGAGAGTTGTACCAGATTTGGTGGGAAACGAAGCAGATTAAAGCACCCATGCCAATAAGCAGTAAGATCAGGACCTTGAGTGGTTGATATGTTTCCAACTTGGGAGAGAGAAGACCTAGGATCCAAAGGGGGGGGGGAGTGCTGCAAAATATCAACCAGTGTTTCTACTAACTGAAAATTTTCTCAGGCTTTGTAATTCAGTAAGTCTTATCTATAGAAATTATCAGGGCTATCTGGGGTTCCATATAACAAATGGACAAGAGGAAGTAAGGAACAAAGGAGAGATGGATCTGTGTCCAAATACAGCCTCTGATATAGACTAGGTGTGTCACTGGATAAGTCATTTAACCTCATAGTGCCCCAGGCAATCTATAAAGATTGTGTATTATAGAGAAAATACTAATCTGCTTGGGAAGAGGGAGCTTCCTCAGTGGGAAGTTCTTTATACCTGTGAAATCATTGTTGTCCTTTGGGCTTAAAAAGAACCAAAATGTTATCACTATATTGGTGGCAAGATACAGTGTGTCTAACTGTGGCTGGTCAGACCATTATGAGAATGGAAGGCTCTACCATAGGCTGGACACAAGTAATCCATATTAGAATTTGGAGAGAATAAGGCTCTAAATGTATGTGTTTCACATTTCTTTTGAGGTTATAAACCTAGGCTACGGGTGCAAAGAGAATCCCAGAGGAGAGAGAGAGAGAAGAAGAAGAAGAAGCATCCTAAAGGTCATTACTTTTTTTTTTTTGAAAAATTAGATTGATTTTTATTTTCAAATGAAGAGCTGCCTTCTCTCTTTCTTACTCACTCCCCACCTTTCCCCCATGAAGAAAGAAAAACAGAATCCCCTATTATGAACATGATAGTCAAGCAAAACAAATTCCCACAATAGACATGTCTAAAAATATATATGTCTCAGTCTGCACTTTGAGTTCATTACCTCTCTGTCAGATGGAGGTGGGGAGCCTATTTCATCATGCGTTCTCTGGTATGGTGATTGCTCATTGGGTCACTACCCAATGACCCTTTCATTATCCTTTCTAACAGAACAAAGAGAAGATGCTAAGTTAGTTTAGGAGAACTGCTGGATTTCTAGTCCAGGAATTTGCAAGAATGCAGTGTTCTCACAGTTCGGTGCTTAACCTCCAAATTCCCAGAGTCTATGGGATATTGCTCTAAGTATGGATTTCTCTGTCTCTAAATGAAAGCATTTTGCATGATGAGGGAATTCTACAAATGACATTACGACACTCCTTAGATTCCAGGGTTCAGGTCCAATCAGCTTTTTCCTCTTCATGATTCTCTGACCCTAGGTCCCTGATAGAATTGTTGGGAGAGGAGAGTAGCCCCAAAATGACTGATTTAAAGGAGGATGCACAAAACAAAAGGTAAAATGTTGTTTCAGTCCTTCTCTCTCTGGGATCTTTCCTTTCTTTTTCATAAAAGGCTGTGGTAAAATGATATTGGGAGCATATTTCCCAAAGACCTGAGTTAAAATCCTCACTCTACCATTTGCTGTGATTTTTCAGATAAAAGAAACTCTCTTTGAAGAAGTCCCCTCTATTGATACTTTGACAATGGGTAAGACATATAGCTTCTCTAGTTACTAGTTTCTCCATCTATAAAAATGAAGAAGTTAGATTCAATGCGCTTTAAGGGCCTTTTCAACTTTGGATGATATTATTACCATATTCATTATTATATTATTTTCATAAATTATATTATATAATTATTCTATTACATTACATATCTAATTATTTGTTGTATAATTACATAATTATTTATTATCATATGCAAATCAGTGTTGGTCTGAGTTATTCTATTTCCTGGATGATGGGGTGAGGGAGAGGAAGCTCTAATTATGATAGCTCTTTCTGTTTTCTCTGAGCAGAGGAAACTCTGGCCTCTCTTAGTAATAAGACAGGAAAGTACATAAAGGGTACTAGGAATCAGGCTTCCTAAATGGATGAGAGTGAGACTAGAGTGGATATATCACCTCAGTCCAGAAGGCCCAAGAGATCAAATCAAAATCATTGGGGGAAATTTCTTGGGGGCAGAAGGCAGTAAAAGCAACATGTCACCCTCCCCCCCATTGAATCTGTCAGGGACTCAGAGTTTTCAGAGAGCCATGGAGAGGAAGAAGCCAAATGATCTGAACCCTGGAACCTAAGGAGTGTTCTACTGTCACTTGAAGAATTTCCTCATCATTCAATCAACTTTTAGCTAGAGGCTGAGAATCCCATACTTAGGACAATGTTCCACAGATTTTGGAAATGTGGAGATGAAACACTAAACTGTGAAAAAACTACATTCTTGCAAATTCGTGGATTAGAAATCCAGTGTTTGGGAGGCAGCAAAGGAGCACCATGATGCAGACACCTTAGCCAGCTGAAGATTCTGAAAGCACCTCTGAAAAATAAAATATTTTCCTTAAAGATTTGGTACCTCTCAGTCTAAGACCATGAAGTTCATTTTTATGGGTATAGTTGTTTTAAATGCAACTCTCTTACTGAAGATGTAATATTCCTTTTTTTTTCTTGTGAAGAACAATAGCTGACAGATATAATCTTATGGTTTCCAAATTTTTTTCCATACATGATCATTATTATATTCTTGTAACAACTCTATCAGAAAAAGTTTTCTCTATTTTTTCTTCCAGATCATGATTTTGTAGGTAGAATGAACTTCCTGTGAAGAAACCACCTTTCTAATGTAGATAATAATAATTATTATTATTAATCATGATATTAACAAAAACAATTAATATTTATATAGTATTTACTAGGTATCAGGTATTGCAGGAAGCTTTTTACAATTATTTATTTATTCATTTAATGTTTACAATAGCCCTGGGAGGGAGATGGTATTATTTTACATCATTTTACAAAAGAGAAAACAGGGGCAAACAAGGTTAAGTGACTTGTCTAGGGTCACACAGCTAGCAAGTATCTGAGCCTGTGTCTTCTTGACTTTTGAAGGAAACTATGGATTCTGAGATATGAGGGTAAGGAAGCAGTTTCTTCCAGACATAAGGGTAAAGGGTAGAGACAGCTACTGCAAAGACACAGAGGTGAGAGGAGTGTTATATATAAAGGAATAGACAGTTTCACTGAAGCTCATTGAAGTGACTTGTCCAATGTCACATAGCTACGTAAGTGTCTGAGGCTGGCTTGAAATCAGGTCCTCCTTATTCTAAGCCTGGTGCTCAGTTCAGAAGATGAGTTTGTTGGAGAAAGAAAAGTAATTCAGTTTTGGAATTCAGAGTTTGAGATGGCTATGAGGCATGTAGTTTAAATGTCCAGTGGAAAGCTTGCAATATGGACCTAGAGCTCAGGAGGGAGAAGAACCATGGAAACATAGATCTGTGACTCATCAGCATGTAGATAATTGAAGCTATGTGAGTGGTTGAAGAGGGCAAATGTAGAGAAAAAGAGAGTTTTGAGGTAATACCCACAGTAAGGGCATGCTGTAGTTAATGGTCTTTTTGACTATGGAACTGGTGGACTTTTCATCATGCTATCCTGCCTGCCATAGGTAAAGTAGGCAACAATAACAACAACAATAATAACCAACAACACAGCACTAGCAGATTTGCAAAGTGTTTCACAGATCTTCATTGATCCTTACAACAATACAGAAATACAGATACTAAATGTATAATTATTTCCATTTTACAGATGAAGAAATTGAAACTTGGAGAGGTTCATAGGATAAAAAAAATCATAGATGAAGAACTTGAAGAGAACTTAAAGGTCATCTAATTTAATCCTCTCATGGTAAGAAATTGAGGGCAAAAGATTAAAGGAATTATTTATGTCTAGCTAATATTCTCCATTGGTGTGATCAAACCCAGGTCTCTTTTGATTTCAAGTCATAAAATATAGGTTTGGAGCAGCTAGGTGGTGCAGTGGATAGAACACCAGCCCTGAAGTCAGGAGGACTGAGTTCAAATCTGGCCTCAAACATTTATTACTTTCTAGCTGTGTGACCCTGGGCAAGTCACTTAACCCCAATTGCCTCTGCCTATATATATATATATATGGAGAGAGAGAGAGAGAGAGAGAGAGAGAGAGAGAGAGAGAGAGCTGAAGAAGATTATCAAGCAAATTCCTTCCCTTTTTTTACAGAAGAGGAAACTGAGACAAGAAGAAGGTAAATAACTAGTCCACTGTCTAATAGTTAATAAGTTTATGGATGAGTCAAGATTCAAACTCAGTTGTTCAGGTGTTTTCAGCCATATTTAATTCTTCATGAGCCCTTATGGGATTTTCTTGGCAAAGTTACTGGAGGTTTTGCTATTTCTTTCTCCAGCTCATTTTATAGATGAGAAACTAAGGCAAACAGGGCTAAGTGGTTTGCCTAGGGTTACATAGCTAGTAGGTGTCTGAAGCTGGATTTGAAACTCAGGAAGATGAGCCTTCTTGATCCAGCTCTCTATCCGGCTCTATCTAGCCCTAAGATTCGAATTCAAGTCTTCCTAATTCCAAGGCCAGTCCTCTGCTAACTATGCCAATTTGTTTTTTCACTTATCACAAGTATTATTAGCCGAGTTTTAAAGATGAGTAAACTGAAGCTCAGAGAAGTTAAGGGACATGGTAATTGTCACATTGCTAATAGAAGCAAAATCAGGATTCAAACGCAGGAATTGTTTTTCCAACAAGAAAACACTTACATGAACTGATGCAAAGCACCAGGAATATTGTACATGGTAACAGCAACATTTTATGATGATCAATGATGAGAGACTTAGCTCTTCTCAGCAATACAGTGATCCAAGACAATTCCAAGGGACTCATGAAGAGATGTTATCTGCCTCTAGAAAAAGTATTGATGGTATCTGAACACCGAGTGAAGCATATTATTTTTTTACCTTTTTTTATTCCAGTCTTCTTGTACAAAATGACTAATATGGAAATATTTTACATGATGGTGCATGTATGACCTTTATTAAATTGTTTATTGTCTTGGGGGAAATTAGGGAGGAAGGGGTAGAATTTGGAACTCAAAACTTTAAAAAAATGTTAAAAATTGTTTTAACATGTAATTGGGAGAAAATAAAAGATTATTTTAAAAAAAAGAAAGAAAAGAAAATAATGAAAGGAGACAGCCTTTGGGCTAAGGGCAAGGGCTCCTGGCTTGGTTCCAAAGAGGAGCTGGAATCCCTGGGAAGCTGACCAAGCTTGAGTAAAGTTAAGACCCAGGTCAAGATCTTTCTCAGAGGCCTGAAGGGAAACTGGAACATTTCCAGTCACCTCAGCCCAGCTCCATAGAACCATTTCTGTCACTGGGACACCTGTAGTAGCAACTCCCAAAGCACCTTACCAAAGTCAGCTTGTGGGATAAGATGGGAAAAAACCAAAACAAAGATAAAATCAGGAAATGGGATGGTTTTCTTTCCATTCCATGCTTTCCCACTCCTTTTATTTCTCATTCAGATTCCAAAACAAACAGGTATTTTCATCCCCTTCAGATTCAATGAATATTTGTGGAATAAACGTATAAGTCAAAGAGAAGAAATGTTGCACTTGAATGGCAAGCAGAAGATCTGAATTTTAGATTGCTACCACCACTGTTTAAATCTTGGTCACTAAACCAAGTCTTTTAACTTCTCTGTGAAAGGACAAGAGATTCAATCTCTTTTGGCATAGAATGTGATCTTCTAGACCTCTGACAGGGCTGGCAGTCTGTAAAAATGGGTTATCTGCTACTAGTTATTCTGAAATTTGTATTCTCTCATGTGGCAAATAAGGGAAATCATGGCTGCTTACATCCCATAGGAAAGGACAAAATTTGATAATTGACGATGAATTCAGTTCATCTGAACTTGAGCCAATGTTTATTATAATGGCATAAAAATGTAAATTTATAATTATGTCAAAATACTATGACAATAATATAACATTTATATAACATAGTGTTTTAAGGTTTGCAGAGTGCTAAGTTACATTATCTAATTATCAGCCTTGTGAGGTAGGTGCTATAATCCTGCCCTTTTGGCAGATGAGGAAAGTGAGGCTGAAAGAAATTAAGCAACTTGCACTGGGTCACATAACTAGTAAATGTTGGAGGCAAGATTTGAACTCAGGTCTTCCTAATCTCAAGTCCAGTACTTTGTTGTTATTATTATTATCCTACCTCTCTGTAAAGTGTAGAAATATCTTTAAAGCTTTTTATTTTCAAAACTTATTTTGAAAATAGTTTTCAACATTCACCCTTGCAAAATCTTGCGTTCCAAATTTTTTTCTCCCTCCCTTCTCCCTACCTCCTCCCTTAGATGGCAAATAATCTAATATATGTTAAACATGTGCAATTCTTCTCTACATATATTGTAGAAATATTTTAAAAAAATTAAAAGTGGTGGACAAAGACATAATGGAATTATTCTTACTTTTATTCTTATTGTAGGGTTGAGAACTGAAGAAACCTTAGAGTCAAAATCCTAATTTTTCAGATAAAGAAATTGTGGCCAAAAGAAAGGAAATTATTTGCCCTAGATTAAAAGGATAGTAAATTTCAGAATCAGGATTCTAACCCAACTGATGACTTAAACTCCAATCCTCTTTTCTTAGGGCTTTGGCCATGTTATCTTTACTCCTGGGCCCAGATTCAGAATTTTTCAGAATTCCTGAGTTACAGAAGTCAAATTCATGGTAAAGAATGACATGGCATGGTAGAGGAGAAGAGGGGAAAGAAGAGGAGAAATACTCTTCCCTTCATTTGAAAATGACAAAGGCACTCAGACATCCTTCTAAATTTCTTTTTAGAGGAGTATTTAGACCATAGTCAGGACTGGAATACACTATGTAGCATCCAGCTTCTTAAACTGTAAGTTATGACCCCATATTGGGTCTCATAACTGAATGTGGAGGGTTGTGAAATTATGATTTATTATTAGTACATGTTTGGTTTGTATGCCTCTTTTACATATCTAAATACCCAGGGTCTTGTAAAAATTTGTCATGCAATAAAGGGTTGTGAATGGAAAAAGTTTAAGAAGCCCTCATGTAGCAGATTGAGCAAATTCCCATGAAATCTAAAAGGAAGGTTTAGTTTCTAGAATGAGCATGAATCTGTGACTTCCTACCCTACAAGTTGCAAAGTGTTGAAATAGCAGATTATAATGCAGGTTTCAGAATTATCTAAGGAAGAGCTCTCTAAGGTAGAATTTGCTCAATGGGTATTTATTTTATTTTAAAAATATTTTATTTTCTTTCAATTACATATAAAAATAATTTTTTAACATTAGTTTTTTTTTTAAATCTTGAGTTCCAAATTCTATGTCTTCCTTTTCTCCCCTGTAATGGTAATTACATTGCAATTCATCTGATACAGGTTATACATGTGCAACTATGTAAAACGTTTCCACATTAGTCATTTTATGTAAGAAAACTCAGAGAAAAACAAGAGTGAAAACAGTATGCTTTGATCTGTATTCAGATGACATTATTCTTTCTCTGAAGGCAAATAACATTTTGCATCATGATTCCTTTGGGACTGTCTTGGATTATTGTATTGCTGAGAATAGTTTAGTTATTTACAATTCTCCATCCTACAGTATTGCTGTTAGTATGTACAATGTTCTCCTGGTTCAGCTCACTTCACCTTGAATCAGTTCATGTAAATCTTTCCAGGTTTTCTGAAATCATCCTGCTTGTCATTTCTTAAAGTATAATAATATTCCAGTACAATAATATGCCACAACTTATTTAGCCATTCCCCAATTGGTGGGCATTTCCTCAGTTTGCAATTCTTACTTACCACAAAAAAGAACTGCTACAATAGTTTTGTAGAAATAGGTTCCCCCCACCTTTTTATTTCTTTGGGTGATAGTCCTAATGGTAATACTATTGAATCAAAGATTATATGCAATTTTATAGCCCTTTGGGCACAATTCCAAATTGATCTGCAGAATGTCAACAAGCATTTATTAAGTGCCTAAAAAATAACTGGCCCTACATACTCTTCATTCTAGATACATTAACCTGAATACTTGTTCCCTAAATGTACCATTTCATCTTTCATCTTTATGCCTTGACATAGGCTGTCCCTCTTGTATGGAATGCTTTCTCTGCTTCATAGAATTCCTAACTTTCTTTAAAACTCAGCTCAGGTATCATCTTCTATAGGAAACTCTTACAGTTTCTCCTAGTAGCTAATACCTCCTTTCACAAATGCATATGAATTACTTTGCTCGTATACTCATCTCCCTCCTCTCTCCCAATATAATGTAAAGTCCATGAAGCAGAGATTATTTCATTTTTGTCTTTGTAAACATCAGCAAAGAAGATAGTTAATAAATGTTTGTTGAATGAATAAATGAATAACAAAAAACAAATTAGTTCCTCCCCTCAAAGAGCTCATATTTTATAAGATAGGGGTGGTGGTAGAGAGGAAACACAATGTACCGAGAAAAGCAAATATAGATTCTATACAAAGTGAGCCCCAAATAATGACAAGGTGGGTAGTAAAAAGGCAGAATATTAGCAAGAGGGAGTCAGGATAAGCCTCATGCAGCAGCAGACAGCATTTAAGCTATGCTTTAATGGAAGTCAGGAATACTATGAGGCAGAGATGATAGGAGCACATTTTAGGGATGGGCTACAGCCTTTATAAATGGGAACTAGAATGTGATGTATGGGTGATAGCAAGTGGGCCAGTTTGCCTAGTACAGAATGTAAATGAGAGTGATGTGTTATAAGCCTGGAAAGGTAGACTGATGCCAGACAGGGAAGGGCTTTACAAGTTAAATAGGGGAGTATGTATTTTATCATAAGAGTAAGAGATGCTCACTGGAGCTTTTTGAGCAGGGTAATGACATGGTCTGACCTGTGTTTTAGGAAGATGAATGACAGATGTGTGGAGGATGGATTGGCAAGGGGAGAGACTGGAGACAGTAAGACCAATTGGGAGGTGGTTTTAATAGACAAAGTGAGGGCCTGAACTAGGGCGGTGACTGGATGAGTAGAAAGAAGAGAATGGATGCAAGAGATAGTATGACTTGGAAATTACTTGGATTTGGGATGTGAGGGAAACAAGAGTCAAGAAAGAATGTAATAACCCTTATTACTCTATTAAGTTTCTTGAGTTCAGGGATCCTGATTCCTTCACAAAATTATTAGAGCAATGTCATGGGAAGAGAGAACATATGCTCTATCCTATTTATTTGACAGATGACAAAATATAGGTTCAGAGAAGTGACTCACTCAATGTCACAGTGAGTTAGTGATAGAATCAGATCTTGAACCCAGATCTCCTGATGTAGAGTTCATTTTTTTTTTGTTAATTACACAATATCTGCCTTACTGCTTAGCACAGAATAGAAGATACTCAATAAATTAGTTGAATGATTGAATGATAGATACAGAAATAAAAACTAGGTTAGAGTAGTTGCCCATGTCCAATGGAAAGTATCTCCCACCATTAATTCTTGTATCCTAGCCATTTCTGGGGTTTCCTTTGAAAGTGAACTTTACAAAGTGGTTAAATTCCTTTCCTTCATAATCTTTTTATAATAGAAGAGAAACTTGCATTCAGGCCTGAGAAAGTAGTTGGGTTTGTTTGGAATGCAATTGCAAAAGAAGTTACAAGATCTGAGCAAGAATGCTGAAATAGAGTGATGTCGATAGCATTTGTTATTTTTGAAAAAAAAATGACTCATTCTGAGAAACACTCATGGGCTAACAGAACATTGACTTTGTTAAATGTATGTCTAACCCCTGAGCCCACTGGTGAAAAAAACAACCCCTCCTTCCTTTCTGTGTGTGTGTGTGTGTGTGTGTGTGTGTGTGTGTGTGTGTGTATATATTAAAGCACATTGGGAGAAAGAAGAATCTTTAAAAAGTAGTCCTACAGCTAAGATCCTTATATAGCACTTAATTCATTTCAAAGAGTTTTTCTAGAACTTATTTGATTCCACATTTCTGTGAAATCAAGAAAAACAGTTATCACTGACCTCATTTACAAAACAGTGAAACTGAGATCCAGGGGCTAAGTGAAATGCCACAATCTGGCACAACTTGATCAGTATTATCTTCAACACACCAGGGAACCAGCCTGCTCTATTTGTAAATATTTGTCTTTATAAATCTTCTCTGTATTTATTATTAAAGAAATTTGGCATCTTCTCATGCACTCATCATCTCCTAATTTTGAATATATCCCTGTCTCCCTGTCTCTGTCTGCCTGTCTCTCTGTTTCTTTTTCCATCTCTGCTTCTCTCTCTCTCTTTCCATCTTTGTCTCTCTGTCACCATCTCTGCCTCTCTTTATCTCTGTCCCTCTGTCTCTGTTTCTTTCCACATTAACTCCTATAAGACTGATTGTAAGTTCTGTGAGGGCAGGGACCAACCAAAACATTTTATAGAATCAAAGAATCTTGGAATTGGAAGGGACTTTATGAAGTAACTAGTTTAACCCATCACTGAAATAAAATTCCCTTTACATTAACCTGACAATTTGTCAGCTGACTTGTTTGAAGACCTTTAGTAAAAGGGAAACCCAATATTTCCTGTGGCAGACCATTTCACTGTTAGACAGCTCTAATTATTAGGAAATGTTTCCTTTATACCAAACCCAAGGTGTCTTCTTAACATCAACCATTACTCTTTTATCCCTTTTTAAAATATTCCCCTCTCTAAAATCCATTTTTATCCCTTTTTCTGTCCCTAGGTATACAGTAGTATAAATCTAATAATCCCTGTCCTACCTGAAAGTTTTTTGAATACTTAAAGATAGCTATAATTTTCCCATCCTCTCTTTTTCAGGCCAAACATTCTCAAGTCCCTCAGCTGATTTTCATATGGAGTGTTTGAAGGGCTTCATCATTTTAGTTGTTCTCCATTAGATAAAAGCTTCATTAAAGGAAGCCTGTGAATCTTCATTACATTTCTGTGATAAAGTATTGGTTAAGTATTGGTATGCCTTATTTTACAGAACAGATTTTTTTGCACTTGTCTCCTTTGTTAGGTACTATTCCCTGTGCTGTCACACCCAAGCTTCCTATGTGTTTGAACTAATGCTATTCCTTCACTCTAATTGTATAAGTATTTTATGGGAAGCAATTAGCAACTTTCAACAGAGTATATCTGTAATGAAAGGCATTGGTCAGTTAAGTGGGTGAAATCTAGATCTTTTCATCTTTAATGTTATAGTATCTCTTTGGGACATGACCAGAATATTAACACATGGATTGGAAGAAATATCTATTAAAGAAGCTGTCAGGAGCCATGAAAAGAAACAATATTGGGCTAGTATGAAGACTTCACTTTTTGTCTAGGCTTTGCCATTAATGAGCTGTAGGATCTTGGGAAAATAATTTTAATATGTCTAAAGGCTCTTACAGTTCTAATATTTTATATCATATTGGGAAAAACATAATTTAGATTTGGAAAAGATCACAGCAACCATCTAATCCAACCCATAACATTCTCAACATTCACTTATCTTCTACTTTAGTAGTTACTATTTGTTGTTGTTGTTTAGTTGCTTTCACCCCTGTCCAAATCTCTTGTGGCCCCATTTGGGATTTTCTTGGCAAAGGTACTGTAGTAATTTGTCATTTCTTTCTCTGGCTCATTTGACAGATGGGGAAACTGAGGCAGAGTTAAGTGACTTGCCTAGAGTCACAGAGCTAGTAAGTGTTTGAGGTTGGTTTTGAACTCAGGACTTCCTGACTCTGACCTTGATAATTTATCCACTGCACTACCTAGCTGTCTAGCTGCCTAGGCTTAAATTTAGTAATTTGTAAACTTTTTAAGGGTTCATAGTGATGATTTAATGGTTTTTTTAATTTAAAAAGATAACTTAAATAGGAAACAATTGTTAATTATGTTATAAATATATCTTTCCTTTGTGATAAACAACAAATGCATGTTTGAAGCATTATAGATTTATATATGCAGTTATCTGAAGCACAATCATGGGCATACTTATTTTGGTGTTTGTACAGAGATTTCATAAAACTGAATACTTCTAAGAAATAAAACGCTCTTGCAGTTACTCAATCTGTCATCAAATTGTTTCCAAATTGCCACAAGGGGTTAACATTCAAGTGCAAACCTATTCCCAATAGATCATCAGACACAGGCACATATTCTCATTTGCATTCTATATCCTGAAACAGAGTAGTTCCTTTTGTTACTTTGTAATCATACTTTATCAGCTGTGTGATTATGTGAGCAAGATGTTAACATTTTCATTCTTGCAACATAAACGTCAGACTGAAAACCATGATTGCTGGGCATTCACATTACAAGCTGCCATCTTGAAACCATTATGGATCATCAAAAATGTTCTTGAGAAATAAACCTTATATTGCTTCTGATGGCAATATTAAGGCTGCTTTCCAATTTAAATTTATCCTTCACTTATTCTATCTGGAGTGTTTTTAAATGAACTGGTTGGCAATACTGATTAGTCATTCAGAAGAGTTTCTGTGAAAGTGTGATTTGCATGCCACTGGTAACAGAGCCATGTATTGCAAACCTTTGTTCAGATCTAAAAACCCAATATCTAAATTGAGTTTATATATGATTTTTAGTTAAAATCTTCCAAGTTATAATTTATTTTATTGAAATGTTACTTATAGTCAGCTAAACGTATAAAATAAAGAATTTTAATATGATGTCATACAGATACTAGTAAGTATATGAGGTCTTGCTGGATTACTTATTGTAAAGCTCATATAAAATATGGTCTCACAAAGAATGTCTCACATAAAATATTTATAATTACTTTTAATTAGTTTTATAATTTTATATTTAATATTTTCATAATTATAGGTAGAATAAATTTTTTATAAGATTTTTACCTTAAAAGAAGTTTAAAAAACCAAGCACTTCAGCAATAAACTACTCCAAGAGCTGGGAACCTTACAAAGGGCTAGTAAACAAACATACATTAGAAAGCTATTATAGCTTAATTATACTTCTTTAGAAGCAATAAAATAAAAAGCACTTATATAGCATATCCCATGTGCAACATACTATGATAAACACTTTACAAATATCTTATTTAGTCCTCACAACAACTTTGGGTTGTAGGTGCTAATATTATCTCATTTTACAATCAAGAGAACTGAGGCAAACAGGGTTATGACTTGTCCAGGGTCATATAGCTAGTAAGTATCTGTGACTGAATTTGAATTCAGGTCTTCCTGACTCCAGTTTAGAAGACAGATGAATTTGATAGAGGAAAAAAATAAGCTTAGTTTTGGACATAAATAATTTGAGCTATGGGACATATTTTTTGAAATGTTTAGTAGAAAGCTCATTGAGGAAGGAAAACTTGGCAGTGGCATAGTGATCAAGCTTGTTTCCTTCAGGAAGACTTCTTTGAAGGTATTTAGGCTTTTTTAAAAAACAAAATATCTTGGACTGATGAAAGGGAACTTTTGAGGTTATATGCCCTTTAACATTGGCTTCTTGACTGAGACCAGATTTGAACTCATGAAGATGAGTCTTCTTGACTTCAGGCTCAGCACTCCATCCATTGTACCACCTAGTTGCCTACTATTTCCATAACAAGGTCATATATACATATAATATAAGACCTGCTTGCCATTTGATGTGTGTGTGTATATGTGTGTGTGTGTGTGTGTGTATGTGCGTGTGTGTGTGCATACAGTACAATATGTATATATAGGAACAATTTCTTCCTTTGCCTTTAGTAACATCTTAAGGAAAGGAAATATTTTTCTACCTTAGAAGGTTGCTGGCAGAATCAAATTCAGTTATACATTTGACCAAGTATTTATTAAGCATTTACTGTGTGCTTATAGGGCAGCTAGGTGGTGCAATGGATAGAGCATTGGGCCTGGAGTCAGGAAGTCTCATTTTCATAAATTCAAATCTGATACTTTCTAGCTGTGTAATCCTGTGTAAGTCCCACCAAATGGTAATTATGTGTGTGTGTGTGTATACATATATATACATCAAATGGTAATTATGTGTATATATATGTATATATATATATGTATATATATATATATATATATTCCCAAATAAATAGATAGATTTCCCAAGGTATATATGACCTTAGGAAGTCATGGGTAACTAGGTGATGCAGTAGATAAAGTACTGGATATGGAGTCAAGAAGACTCATCTTTATGAGTTCAGATTTGGTCTCAGATACTAGCTGTGTGACCCTGAGCAAGTCGTGAAACCCTGTTTGCCTCAGTTTCCTCATCTGTAAAATGAACTAGAGAAGGAATGGCAAGTCATTCCAGTGTCTCTTCTACAAAAATCCTAAATGGGATCACAGAATCAGACATGCTTAAAAATGATGGAATTACAGCAATGTAAGCAGCCATTAGCTACTAGTTTTCACCTACCAAATGGTGTTTAATCTGAAGTCCGAGTGGCCTCTTCAGTTTTTAAACACATAAATCTATTTTGTAGTTATTTTTGACTTCAGTGTGAGATATTGTTCTTATTTCTGCTGCTCAGTAAAGAGAGAACAAATATTTATTAAGAGCCTACTAAGTGCTATGAATGATTCAGTGGTTTAATACTTTCATTACTTTCAGGATCAAATATAAAATCCTTTGTCACTTAAAGCTCTTTATAACTTAGCTCCTTCCCACCTTTCCAATCTTCTGGCCTTCTACTGCCTATGAGCACTTATATTAACTTATTGGCTGTTCCTTGCATAAACATGGTCTCTCTCATCTCTGTATATTTGTACCAGCTGTTTCCTGTGCCTGAAATGCTCTCCCTGCAAACCCTAAATCTTAGAATCTCTGGATTCCTTTAAGAGTCAATCTAACTATTACCTCCTCTAGAAAACCTTTTCCCCAGGTTGGCTACTACCAGACCCTTAAAGTTATCTATCCTGTATTTACAGAATATGCTCTAACTTACATATATTAGAATGAGGTCATTGAGAGTAGGGCCTATTTTTGCTCCCCCTTTGTATTCCAGTGCTTAACAAAGTGCTTGGTTACAGTAATAGTTTAATAAATGCTTGTTGATTAAGTGATTGACATATTAGGGCACAGATGTATACCACAGACCCATGAGAAAACACTTTTAAAGCATTAGTGCAATATTTTATTTCATTTTTCCTAAGAGCACTGTGGAAAGGGGCTATGTGTGAGAGAAATGTACCACATCTCAAGAAGGTTCTTAAAAGTTATGAAGGTTTTTTTTTACTCAAGGGGTCCCATAGAAAATCATAGCTGTGGATTTCTCAGTAGTAGTACCAAGAGTGTGTTTGTTCATGATGTTCCATATGGCTATTTCCATTTTATGAGAAACAGGAGGCTAGAAGGTAGGGTGATGGTTAGGCTAAAATGCAAAGGGAGGAAATAACCAAGGCCTGAAATTCTCATCTCCCAGGACTTGGAGGCAGATGGAATTTTACTTTCAATTTTTAAGACAGCTTTGCTATTTTTTGTCATAAATTCAATTCAAATAAATTCAACCACCATGTATAATGAATATGTATATAAATGCTTATTGATGTGACAGCATATTAAATGACTATTTTGTGTAGATCACATATTTTGTTAGGTGCTGGAAAATACTGAGGGAATTTCATCTTTCATCTGCCACAAGTTTAGCTAAGATACAGACTTCACAGGCTTGACAATCTGGTGGGATGATACGATACACATAAAACTCATAAAAATAAGACATGATAGGTATGTTACAGAAGTGTAGATAAAGTGTTTTATAAGTAATAATTGGGGAAAGGTCCATTACTATGGGTGGGGAATGTGGAAAAGGTTAATTGCATTTAGTTTTGTATTAAACTTGTTATATTAACAACAATAGTAATCATCATCTCAAAGTATAATACATCAACTATGCCACTCAAAGTGATATTGAAACTTTATTTTTCCTTACACTATGAGGGTAACTATGAATGCTTGGTAGGAACCTGAAATATTGGTGAATTGGTGAACAACTAGGTGACAGGACCATGTGCCCAAGAGAAAGTGATGCTCAAAACCACTGGTACTACTTCTAGGTCAGCCCCTACAGTAATCATTGAGAAGAGCAACTCTTGTGAAGAAGGAAGCTACCATCTCCACAATCACCACCAACAATCACTGACCAATGGCCAGGGATGGCAGATAAGTCTAAGATTCTTGGGAACAGTAGCATCCTCAGACCCCTGCTCTCCTTCCTATCAGCCTTCCACAACCATAGTCCAGGGAAGTAACCTTTTTGGAGAAATGACCTGACAACTATCTCTATAGCTGCTATAGTCCCAATAGGCAGCCACAAGTGCTAAAGAAAGTTCTCATGATCAAAGTCCTTAGTACTATCAAATAAATGTTTACACATCAGAAACTGATAAGGTCTTATTATAAAAATAAATCCTATTTGTTTTTCCTTTGCATCATAAGACTTTCCATCTGCCTTGGAACTGAAAACTCACATATATATGAATGGTAAACACACATACACACACTATATATATGTGTATAAATATATATATAGTGTGTATGTATATATGTGTATATATATATACATATATATGAATATGTATACACACACATATATATATATGTATGTGTTTGTGTATACATATTATATATAACATTATATATGTGTGTCTATATACTCATTTTATATATAAAACACAAATATATAATATTTAATAGGTATATGTGATATTTTCTTATTTAGAATATTAGTTCTTTAGAGTAGGGACTGTGACTTTTCTCTTTATACCCCACTGCCTTGTTCAGTGCTTTGGTCATAATGAGCACAATATTTTTTATTCAATCATTCATTCATAAATTCACTGATTCTTTGATTCATTGATTCACTATGGTCAGAGAGTCAATTAATTCTCTCTAGATGGATAGAGCTTTCATTCTGAATTCAGAAAGACCAGAGTTCAAGTCTAACCTCACTTTCTTACTAATAGTTTGACTTTAATCAAATTACTTAAAACTGTTTGCCTCAATTTTCACATTTGGAAAATGGGAATAATAATGAGCATCTACCTCATAGAATTGTTGTGAAGGTCAAATGAAAGACTGAAAAGTGCTTAGCATGGTAATTTTCACATAGTAGATACTTAATAAATGCTTGTTTTCTGTTCTTTCCCTTTGCAAAGCATATAATAATCAGGTAAAAAAATTCTAATGAAATAATTTCCAAACAAGGGGCATCACATCTGAATGATAATAAAGGCTGACATAAGGTACACAGCATTGGATTTGCCAAGTGTAACTGAAAGCAGTTTTCCTCCAGATGGAGCCTAAGAAACAGTAGCCAAGAGAAGTATCACAAGGTCCTCTGTGGATGACATCTGCATGAACTTAGCCAAAATTATTTCAATAAAGAAGTATTGAGCAAACAGGTCACGTGGATTTGGTCATGCATACAGAAGGGTTTATAGTGGTCATCCAGGATCAGACCATCAATTCCAGACATGACTGAGGGGCTAAACCTAAGAATCGTGCATTTAGGAATCAGTGTGGATTTGTCAAGGAATTGATAGAAACTGTGTAACACAATACTGCAGGCTGCTAGTTTAGTGCCTATCAAGTAGCTATGAAGAATTGATTTGATGTTTAGAATCACAAGCTCACCATCTTTCTGGACTGACAGATAACAAACCTATATATTACAATTAAAGAACCTGAAAATATCCTTGTGAATTTAAGCAATATATTCTTCTATGACATTATTATAAATTATATTCATCCTTGTATAATATCATTCAGTTAAAAATCTAAGAACATTTCTGATAGAAATTTCAATCTTTATTCAAATACTCAGTCTTTACACTCCATGAAACAAAACACTTTCAGAATATGGAGACCCGGGGGAGCTAGGTGGTACAGTGGATAGAGCACCAATCCTGGACTCTGGAGGACCTGAGTTCAAATGTGGCCTGAGATACTTGACATTTACTAGCTGTGTAAACCCTGGTAAGTCACTTAATCTTGATTGCCTCACAAAACAAACAGACAAAAGAATATTTAGACACAGCAGAAAAAAATCAAAACCATCTGGCAATAGAATAAAGTACATTTGTAATTGCTGTCAACCTGTTTACTAGAAGAGATGTATTAAAGATACTTTCAATGAGCCTAAAGAAAATGAATTAAGTTCTTTTATTTCACAACTTTTTATAATTTAAAACTTTTATTCTGCTACCAAGAACAGCTCTTCTATCCACCCATGCAACAATCCATAGAGTATTAAATATAAAGAATAGTGAGATGGCTTGTTCAAGAACCTTTTTTATCTGTTGAAAAGATGAGAACTTTCATATAACAAGAATAGTTATTATTAGCAATAATAATTACTCACATTTCCAATGGCATTTTAAAGTTTGCCAAGGTCTTTCCTCACAGAAACTCTATGAGGTGGGTAGTGCAAATATTTTTCCCACTTCACAGATGAGGAGATTGAAGCTCTAAGGGATAAAATTAAATTGTCCATGTCTATAGAAGCAAAAAATGGCCAACGCAGAATTTAAACTCATGTCTAGTGACTATAAGAATAAAAATATTTGATATTTGTATAACACTTTAAAGTCTGCAAAATGCTTGATAAGACTATTTCAATTGATCCTGATAATAACCTCAAGGGATTTCACAACTCAAATATTATTATTCCAATTTTAAAGATAAGGAAAGTGAAGTTAGGTTAATTACCTGTGGTTATATAGTTAGTACCTGAAGTGATATTTGATTTCTGTTCTTTTAAACTATATGGTTAGTTAACTATTACTATGTCACACTACTTAGCATTCTAACTACTATGCTATTAATGATTTTCAGGAATTTCTTATCTTAAAATGGTTCCTAAATTTTTCCTAGAATAATAAAGTATCTAATTCTCAATTTCTTCATCTATAAAATGAGTCAATCATGTTCATACTAACTACTTCACGAGATTGTCATGAGAAAAATCTTATGTAAACCTCGAAGTACTATCTAAGTATCAGCTACTGTTGTTCTTATCATGACAGGCAGATAAATTTGAATTTTACTGGGTAGGCGGGAAACTACATCCATATAGCAGGCATTTAATAAATGTTTATTGAGAGAGAGAGGAGTTTTAGGCATGTTAGAGAAGATTCAGGAAAATGTGTTGTTTCTGAAGTACAATGAAGAGAGATTAGAGGTCCAAGAGGGTAGTCTGCCATCTTGGATCCTTTAGAGAAGTCAAAGAGAATGAGACCTAAAAGGGGTCATTAGATCTCGTGATTAGGAGGTGCTTGCTACATACCAGGCGTTTTCCACTGGTTTGAAATGGAAATGATTTACCAGGCAAAGCAGAGCAGTGTGACTCTGAAGTCATTTGATTGGGAAATCTCTTGCACACTACTGGGGACAGGAAGTTCTACATCCCCAAAGAAAGCTTGTTCCCACTGGACAAATGTTCTCAGGGACAGGTTCTTTCCGTGGGATTTTCTCTGGGCAGATTTTTTTTTTTTTTCTGGGAAGTACAAAGTGAAAAGAATGGAGGTTGATGACTTCAAGTAACTTTTTGCTTCCAACTTCCACGAACCTGTCCTGAGGGTCCCCTCACTACAAGTGCTTTTTATTTCAATGGCTGATGCTCCAAAATGGCACTGATAAAACTTTATTAGTATTATTATTGCTATTGTTAGTAATAACAACAACACAACACTACAGAGCTCACCTAGCTAAGGACTCCTGAAGGATGGTGTTTTTGTCCTTCTATTATTTTGTTTCTCTGTTTTGTTTTCCCAGCCTCTGAGGAAACAGAGCCCCCTATTTCCATTCCATTTTAGCTTTGCTCTATTCAGGAAAGAGAGAAATCAGAAAGAAAAACTTTAGGAACTGCACATTACAGGTTGTTCTCTCTCTCCCCAAGTTTGTCTCCCACCCCTGATTTCCATACCTCTGGACAATGCCCTCTTTCTTTTTTGTCTTCCTGATTGGGCTGAGAGAATGGACAATCCCTGACCCTTAGGCCCATTCTCCCCTTCCCAGTGATGCTACCTCCACAACATTGTAACTTTCTGGAGAGTTGTATCCCCTGCTCTTAGCACTGTTCCTGGAACTTAGAATGTTTTTAAGAAGTGTTTGTTAATTAATTCATTGATTGATTGGTTTCCTCCCCACTCCATTTCCTGAGTTTTCTCCCAATGAATATTAAGAACTCCTAAACTTGATAAGGGCAGGCATTTCCCTTCCTGCTGCAGAGGAATCCTTCTGTACTTAGCTTCCTTTTACAATGTCAACTTTCTCCATTAAGACAGGGATTGCCTTTTCTTTCTTTCTTTTTTTTTTTTAATTTGTATTTGCATCCTCAGTGCCCACCACCATTCCTGGATCAGTGTAAGTACTTAATGCTTGTTGCTTGCCTTGCCATCTTATGGTCATATATTCCTCCTTTGAGAAACTCCAGTGAGAAAAAACCTTTCCAGATGCCTCCTCTCATCAGCTATACTACATGATTCTTGAAGGCATTAGTGTCTATGTCTTTTATACCTTTGTATCTACCCCACAGAATTTTGACAGGGCCAAGTGCATCATGGGTGTTTAATAGGTAGATGAAGCTTGCTTGATTTCCAAAGCTACCAGATCTGTCTAATTGGAAGAATTATCTAGTTCAATACAAGATAGAAAGTTTTAAAAATGCATATTTTCTCTTCCATTCTGTTCAAAATTTACCAGTGGCTCCTTAGTACTTACTTTATAAAGTCTAAAACTGTTGGCCTGGGGCTCAATGACCTCCATAAACTGTCAACAATTTTCCTTTCCAAGTTGATTCCTCACTATTCCTCTGGAGAAATTTTCTATGCAGCTAAATCATCCACTTTTAATTTCATGATTCTACCTAGAGATTTGCTAGTCTCTAACTTTCTTTGCTCATAGCCTTCACTCTACCTGAAATACCTTTTTCTTCTCTCTCAATTATCTGTCTATAAAAATCCTACTCCTCAAGTTTCATCATTTCTCATTTCTATTCTGAAGTCTTTCTTTAACACTCTAGCCAAAAGTGATCTCTTCTTCCTGGGAACTCATCAAAACACTAATTATCTATGCCAGATATCAGCTTATCATCTTCAGTTATATATCTGTATGTCTATATATACTCATATATATATAAAATATGCATATATATACATATATGCATATGTCATATCTATTAAATCTCTTCATGTACATCACAGGGTCTTAGCAGGCAAATATTGGGTCTTATTTTATTTTATTTAAAATATCTCACAGGTCAGGATAGTAATTGCCTGAATAACCTTAACCCCTAGACTCACATCTGTTACTATTAGATTAACTTTTAAAGGTCTATTAACTATTATTCTGTTAGTATAACTATTAACTATTAGAGTCCTATTAGACCTCTCAAACTGGATGTTTTCTAGACATCTTAAGCTCAATATGGCCAAAGCTGAATTCATTATTTTCCCCCTCAAATCCTCTTCCCTTCTATTCTTTCCTGTTACTGTCAAGTGCACCACCATTCTCACAGCTACTCAGGCTCACAACCTAAGTTATCCTTAAATTCTCTCTTTCTCTCTCCCTCTCTCCTCTCTGCTCTTCTCCATCTCCTTCCCTCCCTTCCCCTCTTTCCTCTCCTCTCCTTTCCTCTCCTCTCCTTTCCTCTCCTCTCCTTTCCTCTCCTCTCCTTTCTTCCTTTCTCTATCCTTCCCCTCCTTTCTTTTCATTCTCCTCCTCCTTCTTCCTCCTTCTCCTCCTCCTCCTCCTCTTTTTCTTCCTCCTCTTCTTTCTCCTCCCCTCTTTTCTTCCTCCTCCTCTTCCTCCTCCTCCTCTTCCTCCTCCTCCTCCTCCTCCTCCTCCTCCTCCTCCTCCTCCTCCTCCTTCTTCTTCTTCTCTGTTTCTGTCTCTCTCTCTTTCTGTGTGTGTGTGTGTGTTTCTTCTTTCTCTCTCTCTCTCTCTCTCTCTCTCTCTCTCTCTCTCTCTCTCTGTGTCCTATATATTGTCATATCCTATAGAATCAACATTTCTTTTAGGCACTCCCTTCTCTCCTCAGACACTGCCACTGCCCTGGTATAAGTACCACTTCATCAGACCTGGACTATTGTAATAGTTTTGTATTTGGTATCCCTACTACAAATCGTTCCCCATTTCAGTCTATCATTCAGTAGGTTGTCAAATTAATCTTCCTAAAGTGCAAAGTCTGACTAAAAAAAGGTAAGAACTGAGAATCCAAAACCAGATCCTCTGACACACCATATCCATTGTGCTTTCTCTTCTATCTCATTGCCTTTTATGTCCAACTGCTCCACCAGCTGTTCTACAATCTCATCCTATGTATTCTCAGTCTCCCTAAGTGTCTTACCCAATCCTGGAATCAAGAGCAGGTTGTAGTTGATTTGTGTCAGTATGAGCCAATTGGTAAATCTTCAATATGAGTGTTTATACATCATAAATTGGTAAATGCCACAAATCAGGATTTGATTATTGTTTTATTAATTTTTTAGACTTAAGAATGTGATGAAGAAAATGTTAATGATAAAGGTGTATTGTGACTATATCCCCTCTCCAGAAAGCAGTTGTTAAATGTTTACAATCACATGTTTGTCTGGAATAGACTTTCACCTTATCCATTTATTGGAATCTTTTTTTTCCCTTCAAGAACCTACTCAAATATCACCTCCTCTATGATGCCCTCTGTGAGTCTTCTCATTGAAAGTGGTCTCTGCCCTACCCTCTTCAAGTTTTCATGTAACTGACTGTGGAGGTCATGAAAAATTTGGCAATTGTAAAAGTATCAAATATTCCACCAAAATTTATTTATGCACAAATAAACAATAATCTCATTAATATGCAGATTTGTTTTCATCTTTAATAAATGGTAAAATTATATGCATACCAAAGACTTGCTTTAAAAAAATTCTTTGTGATTTATTATCAGTAAATGTTTAATTTGTACGCCTATTTTATAAACCTATCTATCTAGGGTAGTCTAAAAATTTCTTGGGTGAAAAAGAGTTGTGAATGGAAAAAGTTTAAGCACTTAATTTGTCTCTCCTTTGCTCCACTCACATTCCACCCTGTAACCTTTCTGTCCGCTCTCCATCAGAATATTTATTGAATTGGATAGAATTGAATAAGTAAATGAATAAAGACCAACTTGGGGTAACAAGGAGATGAGGATGGAAATAGAACAATTAGCACTTTAGGAAAATAATCTACTACTTTTGATCATCTCTCTGCCATAGATAAATATGTTATTTACTTCATCTTTATTTGAGGTGCTTCTACTTGGGATCAATAGTTTGATTTCCTTTCAACTTAATGGCGCCACCTAGGGGAGATTTATAGAATGCAAGGAAAATGTATTCCACATATCTGCCAGAACCTCTTTAGAGTGTGAATCCCCTATAAAATAAAGCACTTGGAGAGTATGAATGTCAACCCCTTCATTTTACAAGGAAGAAACTGAAGTCCTATGAGGCCATGTGACATGGTCATCCATCCAGGAAATATGGAAAACTAGTTTTGAACTCATGATTTCTTGACTTCCCATTTGTTGCTGCTTCGAGAATTTAAATTTCTTTTCTATTTACCATTCCCCCAATTTTACAGCGCAAGAAACTGAGGCCTAAAGGACAGAAGGGGTGCAGTCAGTCAGAAGGGTTAATAGCTAGTATTTACATAGTATTGTTGAGTTGTTCCAGTTGTGCCTGACATTCTGTGACTCTATTTGGGGTTTTCTTGGCAAAAATACTAGAGTGGTTTGCCATTTCCTTCTCCAGCTCATTTTACAGACTCAGGTAAACTAGATTAAATAATTTGCCCAGAGTTTGAACTCAGATCCTTTTGGTTCCAGGTATTCTATCCCCTGTACCTCTTAGCTGCCTCTTATATATTGCTTTAAGATATTCAAAACACTATATATGTATGTATACATGTTATGTATGTATACATACATATATATACTCACATATATAAATATATGTATGTATGTATATATGTATTCTTATGTGATTCTCAAAACATTCTTTTGAGAATGTTTTTTACATTTTATAGATGAAGAAACTGAGATTTAGAGAAATCAAGTGACTTGTCTAGTTTTGCATAAGTTTCTGAGATGGAATTTGAACTCATATTATCCAACTCTTAGCTCTTAGCATAGCATCTGACACATAGTAGGCATTTAATGTTTATTGATTAATTTGTTGATCCATTGATTCCAAGTCCAGTACTCTATTCACTGAATCATCTAGAATAGAAACCAGTCTTTTTTTTGATGTATTGCATTTTATTTTTAATTCATGTGTCTCTAGAAATATGCAATCTGAGCATTGTTGACTAAAGGTTTAGCAAAGCCTCTCAGTAAAAAAAAAATGTTTCTCTTAGATCAAGTGCCAAGTCTTAGCAGACAATGGAGAAAGGTAACTAGATAGTGGAGACAAGATCACCTTCCATTCTTTGCATGTACACTTTAGGTTGCCAAAGACTTATTTAGAAAAAAAAAAAACTTAAAAGCTGAAGTTATAATCCTTTGATAAGTAGGGAACCTATTGAATGTACTACCAAATAACAATGGAGATCCATGGAGAGACTCCTAAAGTAATATTCGCTTCGGTCAATACTCATCAAAGCCTGCTAACTACCTGAAGCCAGCCTTCTTGACTCTAGTTGGATATACCAAAGTGCTTTTCCTACCCTTCCTTCCTGGATGTCATTTTCTTCTATGAGGTGGCCTTTTGGCACCAATGCCAAGAATACTCTCTGTGTGGTTCAGAAGATTCTTATTCTATGCCCTTCTAAGCCCCACACCAAGGAGTGCCAAAATGTATGAGCCAGTGTTCATGATTCAATGAGGGATCCACTTCACCCTGAGTCAGTGCTGAACAGATGCCCAGGCATTGTGTGAGCCGGCGCCTCTTGGGTGGTTGAGGAGACCCAAAGTAAGATGATGTCAAGGATTAGAACTGCCTGTTCAGAAATGTGTATCCCACACTCACACTTTCCTTGCTTCCCAGCTCCTATTAAATCGCAAAATATCTGAGCTGGAAAGAACCTTACAGATCAATCAATACTACTCCCATCCCATTTTCCAGATTAAGAAACTGAGGTTCAGAAAAATCATTTGCTCAAAGTCTGCAGAGTTGAATACAGGTTTTTTTTTTTTGGGGGGGGGTTGGTGCTAAATGTAAAGATTTCAATCTAGAACACCAGGAAGAAGAGAATCTTGTCCGACTGAAAGAAACAGCATTCAGAACAAGAAAGCTTTATGTAAGGCATTGCAAATTGGTCCAGAACTTCCAGAGTAGAGAATAGATAGAATGGAAGCTTTGGGATGTTGATGGTGATCTGTTGTCCCTCAAGAGAGTAAAAAGAGAAAAACGCTGCAAAAAGGAGAACAAGGACACTGTGAAGGGTATGGATTTTGAATCAGATAATTTCAAATCCAGATTTTGTCACTTATTCTATGTGTGATCTTGGGCAGATCATTAAACCTGCTTGGATCTAAGTGTCCTCATCTCTAAAATAAGGGGATTGGATTAGTTGACATCTTATGTCCCTTTCCAATCTAATCTAAAATCTGAACATGGTGTGATGAGAAAAGATCAGAATGTCTTATAAATAGGATGAGTTCATAAACACTGAAGAAGCTATAGTCATGGCTTCTACCTTTTATTCCCATGTGTCCCTCCAATGGCTGCTGCCCATTACTGAATTATTTCTCCTTTTCTCCTTTTTCATTTTCATTGCAACCTGATTAAATCTGGATACAAATTATACTTGGGTATATAGGGTGATTGATCTTCTAGAAAGCATCCTAGGGTGGATGGAGATAGGGGAAATTGTCTCTTTCTCTGATCCTTTCCCATGATCTCTTAGGTCCAGCACATTTATTATTTCAATAATATTACTTCTCCCTAAGACAAATGCTGTTTCTTCTAAGGCTTAATCCAGGCCCTTTATTTTTATAATCTCTCTTTTGTTTCCCACCTTGGCTCATTAGCTTGCTAGAGAACTAGGATGTAAGAGTTTCATGCTAGAAGGTATGGATGTAATGAAAAAAGAAATGCATTTGGCATCAGAAGATCTGAGGTTTGCCATTAAAATAACTGTTTGATGTTTGACCAGGTGATGTACTGCTCCATGTACCTAATTTCTCATCTGTAAAATGGGGATAATAATATCTGTGTTAGATATTATTGTGAATATCTGAAGAGACAGCATATGAAAAACTTTATTAGAACCTAGCTTCTTAAATTGTGATTTGTGATGCCATGTGGCGTGTCATAATTGAATGTGGGGGCCACAAAATTATGATTTATTATCAGTAAATGTTTGATTTATATATGTTTTATATACTTATATACCTGGGGTCATGTAAAAATTTCTAAGGTGAAATGTAGTCTTAAGTAGAAAAGTTTAAGAAGCCCTGGATTAGAATACCAGTGATGACTAGTGACTATTTTCTATTTATTTTATAGGAGAAACCAAATGATATCCTGGATAGAAAGCTAGCCTGAAGCCAGGCACAGTCGGACTCAAGTCCCACTGCTGACACTTAATGATTGTGTGACCTTAGACAAGTTATTTAATGTCTCAAAGGCAAAGGCATCTCTAAGATTTCAAATCCCATAATAGATGCCAAGCTACATGGGTAGAAGGAGTCTCCTTCCCAGAAGTTTCTACTTGGTCCATAAAATGCCAGGTCCAATCTAGATCCAATGTATAAGGTTGCTGTGAGAGCCAAAAGTAGTAATATATGTAATACTCTTTGCAAAACTTTAAGCTTTATAAATGCCAGCTGTTATTATGTTATCTCTGTCATTGGTCTGCATGTGCATTCAAGGATGCCCAAGGTTAATACAAGGAGCAGCTGTGTCCACAGCCAGCATTTGGTTCCTCTTTCTTTATATCAAATAATTATTCTTTAAAGACTTATTTGTTTCAAAGGACTTTTGTACTGAGACGCAATAAACCTGGAAGAATTCTCTGGCATTTAAGAAGGTATTTCTATGTTTGGGGATCCACAAAGTAGGAAATACCACAGTGTTTCCAATACTTTGTTAGTTGCCATGCTGCATTTCTGGTTTCTCCTGGGATTTATAGAAGATTCTCCTCACTTTGGAGAGTAGTTGGTTGGTTTTCTTTATCTTGATGATTTGATTACTTAAAATCACAAAGATAAAATCATCAAGTGTAGCCAATTAAATGGCACTTTGGTGAGCCTGCAAGCAAGAAAAGAGAGAAAGTCTGGAGGCAGTCCCTAAGATCTTAGCATGTGGCTTGGAAGCAGCTGCTACAAGTCACAGTGGGAACAAGAATTTTCCCTCCTCATTCCTGCTGTTTCTCCTCCTTTTACTAAGGGAATTCTTCGTGTGTGTGTGTGTGTGTGTGTGTGTGTGTGTGTGTGTGTGTGTGTGTTGCAGTTGCTATGATGGAGGCAAGTGGGAGGGAATCCCTACAGATCCATGTAAAGAGAGTCCTCTGTCCTTGTGAAAGTTGGGAGGAGATGAAGTCCTTCTGTTCTTGTGGGAGTAGGACAAGGGGAGGCCTAGTATCCTTGTGTGAAAAGGGAGAAGTGGCTTCTTTCCCATGGATACTAGAACAAGGGACTCTAGGTCCCCAATGGAGAACAAGATGGGGAGGATTATGTTTCCTTGGGGGAAGAGAGCCATTTGACCCTATAGGAGAAGGGAAAGGGAGAGGCCCCTTTGAGGAGAGAGCTCCTCAATCCCTTGATTTGATCAAGAAGTAAGTATTCATTAATTGTTTACTATAAATAAGATTCTGTTCAGAACTGGGACTATGAAAGAAAGGAAGAAAAGGAGGGAAGAAAGAAAGAAAGAAAGAAAAAAGAAAGAAAGAAAAGAAGGAAGGAAGGAAGGAAGGAAGGAAGGAAGGAAGGAAGGGAGGAAGAAAGGAAGGAAGGAAGGAAAGAAGGAAGAAAAAGAAAGAAAGGAAGAAAGGAAGGAAGGAAGGAAGGAAGGAAGGAAAGAAGAGAGGGAGGGAGGGAGGAAGGAAGAAAGGAGACAAAGAAACAAAGGAAGAAAAGAAGAAATAAAAAGGAAAGAAGAAAGAAAAAAGGGTAGAAAGTAAGAAACTAAAAAGAAAAATGATTCCTGTTCTTGAGGAACGTACATTCTTGGAGGGCATGATGGAAAGATAATGTGTTTTATGGGAATGGGGTATTCCCGTTGTGGGAATTCCTTCCATTAGGACAGATAACACTCCCATCTGTGAGTTAGTAAAGAAGTCCTAGGGAGTACCCTGAAGCAGATAGATTAAGTGATTTGTTCAGGATAACCCAGATATTAAGTGTCTGAAGTAGGATTTGAAACTGGTCCTTCTGACTCTAAGCTTAGCTACCTAGTTATGATGCCAAAATGCTGCTCTTGAGCAAATTAAACAGATGAACAAATAAATAAGAGTTTTAGGAATTACAGAAGACTTTAGCAGTAGGCAGCACATAGTAGAAATAGCACATGAATTGAATCTTGATAGCAATGAGTGATACTAAGCCTTAGAGAAGTGAGGAAAGAGTTAGGAGGACCGTCTATACGATGGTCTGGAGGTAAGAGAAAGAAAGTTGAGTTCTGGGAAAATTCGACCGAAGATTAAAAGTTGTGATGGGATCTTGGCTCATGAGAACTATTGTTCTTTAAAATTCTTCTCTGGAGTTTAGACTTTGGGGAGTAGAGCCAATTTCATGTGGTTAAAAGTCCTGTTCTCTGTCCTAAGGGTGTGAAAGTAGGTTCATTACTCTGAAAGATTTCCATCTGGAGTGTTCTCCTAGAGGAGTTTTTAATGCATTTTGTGACATCAATTTTGACAATCCGATAAAAACTATGGACTACTCAGAAAAATATTTTTAAATATGCAAAATTAAATACATTGAATTGCAAAGGAAAACAGTTTTATTGAAATATATGTGTATAAATATAACTTAAGATTATATATATAATACATATATACACATATATTTTCACAGATCTTCCCTGTCTCCTTCCAAGTTAAAGACTCCTGTCTAGAGGCAATTAAGGAGAATACTTAAAACTTTTTGAGCAGTGGAATGACAACTCAGAACCTGTACTTTTAGAAAGATTATTTTAATAGTTATGTGGAAAATGGATTGGAGATGGGGAGATACTGGAAGTTGAGAGCTTAATTAGGAGATTGTGGCCCTAATTTAGGCAAGAGGGCGTCCCCATGTCTCTGGGAGGAGGAAAGAAGGAAGGTCTTTCTGTATTCATGAGAGGAAAGAGGAGAGCCCTTAGATTCCGTGGGAGGCCAGAAAAGAGGAAGCTTTGCTTTCCTTGGGGAAGGAAAGAGGAGGAGTGCTCTATCTTCCTGAGGGTGAAAAGGAAGCACTTGTCACAGAATTACAGGAAAGAGCTGGGACATGATTTTTCCCCCAGTTTCTGGGATTGCTGCAGGGTGATGTAACTCCTGCTTTCTCATTGCTTCCTGAGACTTCTTGCATTTTCCCAAGCAAACAATTGGGATCTGTGATATTAATGTAGTTACAAATGAATGTGAATGAAGAGAGGCTTCATTATGGGTACATGCCAAATCCCATCTCTGATATTTACTACCTGAGTGACCTTGGCCAAGTAACAATCTCTCTTGGACCTCAGTTTCCTTATAAATGTAAAATGAGAAAGTTGGACTACTTAAGAGGTGTCAAATCCTGTAATGGCTCTCAGCTGGACTAATTAGGATATATTTAAAAAATTTTTTAAATTTAAAAAATTTAAAAAAGCAAATATTACAAATAATTTGCAATGTTGCAAGACCATATTTTGAGACTAAGATGAGGAAATTGTTAGCATTAAAAAAAAGAGGATCTATGTAAATTTCAAGAGAAATGAAGGTAGAAGCAATGTATTGCCTAGGTCCAGTAGGATCAAATGGTGAATTACTAGGTGTTTTTCTTTTCATTGGAATAAGAATGAATAAAGGAGAAAGAATAGTAATTTGAATAGATTTGGAGATTAATGAAGACTGTAGAAGAACTTTTTTTTCCCCTCTTGAACTGAGAGGAAAAAAAATCATATAAGTTTAAAATCCTTGAAAAATTATGCCCACTAAAATTCCCACTACATGCTAAATCTTTTTTTTTTTCATACCCTTTCAATCTCCCTGTCTACATGATAAATTGGCTCCCTTCAAAAGACTCCCTTCATGGCTAAGTACTCCAGGATAGCAGACTCTTTCAGAAGTCAAGATGGGAAGCAGGCTTTAAGGCTCCTTATAGACTCTTCCTCTCTGCTGCCATCATTCAGCAATCTCTTCTCTTTTGAAGTTGGCTCCATCTGTTTGGATCACCTAGTCCAGAGCTAAGTTGCTGTCAACTTTAGGTCTCCAGGTCTTGCTCCCTTGGAAGAACTTCAGAATAGGTCCGTCCCAATCAGGCAGGGAGACAGTCTGCCAAATCCAGATGGCAGGACAGGGAGACCGGGGCAAGGAGCTGGAGTGGAGAGTCAGAGCGCCATAGTTTCCAGGCACCTGGGAATCCTCTGTGAGCCTTCTAGGCCACTCTGTCCTGGTTGTAAGCAAGTGGCTTGGCTGATCTGCCCCCCTACCCCCATAAAAGGTAAATTATAAACCACTGAGACCCAGAAGATGCTAGGCCTAGCTGTCATTAGGAAATATTTAACAAAATAAATATAATACAATAAAACATAAATAACATTTAAAAATCAAGTAGATATGCAGCCACTAGGGTTAGCTTTCCTTTTCTATTTGAGTTTGACATTACTGTATAAATGATCCCAAGAGTTCCTTCTGCTTTAAGTCTGTGGGCCTGTGAGTCTGCTATAGCTGGATCATATAGTAGAGGAAGCTGCAGACAGATGTGGGGTAATAATCATGGTTTATTACATTTCTGTGGAAAGAGACAGATCTAAACAACTGATTTATACAGAACACAATCTAGAGCTATAATTTGTGAACTACCTGTAGTTTATCAGTCATCTGTCAAGTCTTGTCAATTCTATTATGTCTTTTCCATTTCTCTTGTCTCTATTCATACTATAACCACTCTTGTACAGGCTCTCAACACCTCTATGGAAATAGTCCATTGGCCTGGTCTCTGTTCTATTGGCCTGTTCTTTCTCTAGTCCATCCTTCATAAAGCTATCAAATTGATATGAGTAAAGCACAGATATGACCATATTACTCCCCTATTCAAGAAATTTTGGTTACTCTTTATTGCCTCTATGATAAAATCCTAGATCCTCTGTTTGCTTTTTAATTCCCTTCAAGCTCAATTGTCCAATTGAATTATACATTACCATCCCTGATGTGGACTATGTTTTAGTCAATCTGGTCTAATTGCTATTCACCACATGCAACATTCCATCTCCTGCATTGGCACATGAATTGTACTTGATGATAAGATGTTTTTTCTCCTTGACTACATCTTAGAAGTCATAGCTCATGTCAAAGCTTAGTTCAAATGCCACATCCTACTTGAGGTCTTTCCTGATTTTCCTAGTCATTGGTTTATTTATTTATTATTGTTGTTGTTTAGTCATTTTAATTCTATCTGACCCTTCCTGGACCCCATTTAGGGTTTTCTCTGCAAAGATATTAGAGTGGTTTGACATTTCCTTCTCCAGCTTATTTTATAGAGGAGGAAACTGAGACAAAGTTAAATGACATGTCCAAGGTCACACAGTTAATAAGTGTTCTCTTGACTCCAGGGCTATGGCTGTATCTACTATACCACTTAGTTGTCTTAAACTCCCCAAATTACCTTGTACTTAGTGTGTCTATGCTATACAGTTACTTACCTGTATATATATGCTATATCCTTTGTCCTTAAGTCAGGCTTATTTTAATTTCTAAGGTTTTTTTTGTTTATTTGTTTTTGTTTTTGTCTTTATATCCCTAATACCTCACCTTCTCTCTAGTACATATAGTTTAATACCAGCACTGGAGTTTTTAAAATAAATGTATAAATAAATATTTATTTACTTATTTATAAATATATATATGTATACATATATATATATTTGCTGAGGCAATTGGGGTTAAGTGATTTGCCAAGGGTCATACAACGAGGACATGTTAAGTGTCTAAGATCAGTTTTGAACTCAGATCATCCTGACTTCAGGGCTGGTACTCTATCCATTACACCAACTAGCTGCCCCTGTGCTTCTGTATTTTTAAGAGGCTAGCAGAAAGAGCATAGTATTTGCAATCAAGTTTCAATTTTCAACCTTTTCCCCTACTAATTGTCATCTTGACCAGATCACTCTAATTCTCAAGAGTCATTGTTGATTGCAAAACCTTCCTCTCTGTAAGTGTGTATATGTGTGTGTGTGTGTGTGTGTGTGTGTGTGTGTGTGTGTGTGTGTATGTATGCTTTACCAAGTATCTGAGAAAAGTGCTAAGTATTATGTAATTATAATTAAATAATGATTATTATTGATTCTGTAAGGTCCTTTTCAGTTCTAGGACATCCTTCAAACTTTGGGATGTGGAGCAATGTAGAAAAAACACTGGATTTTGGGCAGAAAATCTAGGTATAGATGTTGATTTTGTTACTATCTCTCTTAACAGGGGACTCAACCTGGAATATGTGAATTTAAACCCCACCTCCCCAATCCTCCTCCAAACTTCACCTTCCTTCCCACCTTCCACCAAACTTCAATACCTTAATTTTAATGTACAATTATTTTCATTTGTTATTTTATTTATTTTATTTTATCCATCTAAAAATGTTTTCCTGAGAATAGGGCATAGGTTTCACCAGCTTTTCAAAAGGGTCCATAATAAATAAGGAGACTAAGAACCCTTGTCCTATGACCTTGGAAAAATTACTTAGTGTCTCTGAACTTCAGTTTCCTTGTCTTTAAAGAGTGCTAACCTCTAAGATTCTTTCCTTTTTATGATCCTATGATGCTAAAACAGTGAATCATTTTGGGTGGGGGAAGGCTCTCTTAGAAACATTTTCCTGTTCTATCAATAAATCATTTTAGAGAACAGATTCTGTGGTAAAGAGGGCCAGGTCTCTCAAAGTGATGAATTTACTTAAAAAAATAGTTTTTTTTATTTTTCAAAATACATGCAAAGACAACACTTCCTAGCTGTGTGACTCTGGGCAAGTCACTTAACCCCAATTGCCTCAGCCAAAAAAAAAAAAAAAATACATGCAAAGATAGTTTTTAACATTCACCCTTGCAAAACTTTGTGTTCCAAAATTTTCTCCTTTTTTCCTCCCACCCTCCTCCCCTAGACAGCAAGTAATATAGTCAAATATGTGGAATTCTTTTAAATATATTTACACATTTATCATGTTGCACAAGAAAAATCAGATCAAAAAGGAAAAAAATGAGAAAGAAAAAAGCAAACAAACAAACAACAATAAGGTGAAAATATTATGTTGTGATCTGTATTCACCTCATAGTTCTCTTTGGATGCAGATAGTTCTCTCCATCACAAGTCTATTGGAATTGGCCTGAATCACCTCACTATTGAAAAGAGCCAAATCCATCAAGTTAATCATCACATAATCCTGTTGTTGCTGTGTACAATGTTCTCTTGATTCTACTCACTTCTCTTAGGATCAGTTCATGTAAGTTTCTTCATTTTCTGAAATCATCCTTCTGATTGTTTCTTATAGAACAATAATATTCCATGTAATGGCTTTACTTTCAAACCCCTTGGGACACAGAATAGGACTTCCAAGGACAAGGAAGTGGCTCTACTCCCCAGATCTAAATGCCAGTATAGAATTCTAAAGAACAATATGGTCCATGAGCAGAATGGGATGTGAGAGGAGAAGGGGAGTTCTAAAGCACAAATATAACACTCTAGATCTGGGAGAATGGGGTGACTTAGAATTCTTAAGAACAATTCAGGATTCCAGCAGAACGTCACGACTCAATTCTAAAACGAGGTACCCAGCAGAATGAGGAGAGTCTCTGGACAGATTGTAGTTTGGGAATAAGGTGAATGGAGTTCCTGTTCTTGGTCTCACCCTTTACTTGCTTGCTTGGGGCAAGGAACTTAGTCACCAGGAAGTCTCCTTTTCTCATCCGTAAAATGAGGATAATGAGATCTGACTCCTGCCTTCCTCTGGCAAGGGTAGGAGGGTTCCTGAGATAACCTCAGCCAGTCCTTTGATCTTCCAAAAAGAATTCTTAATTGCTCAGCTGAGTCCTGGAGCTTCTGAGTGAAAGTTTTATGACAGAAGATTCCCACAGCCCACAATTTGCAGACTCCCAGGTTTCCAATTATAGATTAGGCTGGGGAACACTTTGCCAGGATATCACCTTGAGCCTTAGTCATGTAATACACTGTTTCCCAGGGATGCAAGGTCTATCTCTCATTTATGTAGCGTCTCTTCTGTTAAGAGCTCATGGGCCCAATGACAATTTCTCACCCCTCCCCAAAGTTGTCAACAATCATTAATGCAGTGAGAGGAACCATGACGGGAGGAGGAGGAGGACAAGCACTTGGCGTCCCCTCTGACATCACTTATTTCTCCCCAGTGAAATCCTTCACCAGTAAATTTTGTTGTTTAGTCAACAACATTTTTCAGTCATGTCCAACTCTTTGTAACCCATTTGGGGAATTCTTGGCAAAGATACTGGAGTGGTTTGTCACTCCCTTCTTTCACCTATAAAGCAAGATGGTTCAATTAGAGCAGGGGATCTTAACCAGACATCCATGGAATTCCAAAGGGTCTGTGAAGAATCTGTGAACTGGGATGAAAAAAACAAACAAACAACCAACCCTTCATCTTTATTTCCACATAACTGATTTCCTTTGTAATCCTATGTATTTTACAAGACCCATGAGCTCTTAATTTTACAGATTAATGTGAATAATGAATCACATGAAGTCCTTGCATATTTTTGAATTCACACTGTTTGAAGTTATGATTATTTAAAATGTGGTACTGGTTTTAGCCCAATATAATATGAATGTGAAAACTGTCATCACTTTAGGGAATTCATTAGTAGCACTAATTGAGACCTAACTTTATTTTATGCATTTGAAAACATTATTCTAAGAAGGGGACTATGGAGTTCACCTCACTATCAAATGGTCCATTACACAAACAAGGTTAAAAAATCTCTGGATTAGGTATTCTCTGAGATCTCTTCCAATGATCTCTATGAACTCTAAGGTCCTGAATGCTGAAAATCTCCATATTGAGTAGTTTGGTGAATAAGAACTTGCTTGGATCTCCTTTATGTCTGGTGACTGTGTGGTAGGGTGGATTGTGGGTTTATCTGAGAACAGACAGCTGCCCATCCTTATTCAGATTTCCAGAACTCTCAGGAGTTTCCAGGAATTTATGGCAACTAATTTAGCATCTAGTTCCCTGTGTAAAAATCAGTTGTTTTTGAGGTCTTAGAATTTGATAAGAGAAACCTTGTTTTTGCCTCTGGAGAAAACAAAACAAAAGAAAAAACATTGAGAAGTAGAACATAAATATTATTGTATGAAGCCTTGGTATCATAAGCTGTTGTTGCCACTCATTCTAATCTGATTATTTCTCTGAATCTGTGAATGGATCACAGTCCTCATATATAGATAAGCAGAAAAGTCTGAGAAATCCAGTTTTTATTGTTGATGTTTTTAAATAAAAGTAACAATCAGAATTCTGTAAGTCTAAGATTATAGAATGGGATAATGGAAAGAGTACTGGCCTGAAAGCTGGTACAAGTCCCTGCTTTAATGATGTTTAGCAATGAGATTTGGGCAAATCATTGAGACTCTCTAAACTTTAGTGTCCATATCTGTAATAGGGAGATAATACTACTTGGGTGTTCTGTTTCTCAGGAAAGAACTAATACGAGGAAAGAATTCTTTACATTATGTAATTGTGAGTTCAGTCGTATCTGACTCTTTGTGAATTTTGGAATTTTCTTAATAAAGACATTGGAATGATTTGCCATTTCCTGCTGCAGCTCATTTTACAGATGAGAAAACTGAGGCAAACGGGGTTAAGTGACTTGTCCAGAATCGCACAGTCTAAGGTTGAATTTGGATGTGGATTCTCCTGATCTCAGGTGTTCTATTCCCTGCAATTCCTAGCTGCCCCTTATATATTGCTTTAAGGTATTCAAAACACCATATATAAATATGTGTGTATGTGTATATGCACACACACACACACACATATGGGTTATGGAAATGGGAGATGCTAGTATACCTGCATCAAAGAAGAGGATGTGTTCTGTAGGCAAAGCAGAATTTCAGTAACTCAAAAGAAACAAGAGATGTGCATATTTTAAAAAACATTACCACTCCAAATGTTCTGGACTAATTGTGCCTATACTGTGGTAGAATCTTTTGAGCTCGTATTGGTCTGATCAACCACAGTTTGAAATATTGTATCTTGACTCCAACATGCCATTTTGGTCCTCTTCAAGACTGAAGAACAACAACCAGAAAGAGTTAAAACTCTGGACTTGGAGTTCAGAAGATCTGAGTTTGGATTGAACTTCAAATATACCCGTGTGACTTGTCTGCCATAGTTTCTACATTTGTAAAATGGGATTAATAATGTCTTCTTCCTAGTAATAATTTTTAAATTTAATTTTAAATTTGTGGAATAAAATAAATAGCATAAAATTTTAATATTAGAAATAATATTAATAATAAAATATTAAATAAATGATAAATTCTATAATTGCTGTTTCCACTACAGTCTTCCATATAATAAAAAAGAGATGATTGCACATGAAATGGCAACTTGCTATTCCTTTCAAATATATAACAAAATTATCATGTAAATTTTCCCCCATTGGATACAAATAGGTGTGTATATATGCACACACATAGATGTGTACAATATATGTATATGTACACACATAAACATACATGTGCATATATACGTATATGTAAAATTATTCTATGCATACTTCTATTTATCATTTCTTTTCCTGTATACAGATAGCATCCTTCTTCATATGCCTTTATAGTTAATCTGGATAATTATAATAGACAAAACAACCTTCACTCAAAATTGTTCTTAAAACAATTTTGCTGTTATTGGATATAATGTATTCTCTGTTCTTCCCATTTTGCTCTTCAGTATTTTGTGCAAATCTTTCCATCTTTTTCAAAAATCATGTAATAAAATCTTAGTTGTATTTTGAGTATATTACAATGAAATAATTTTTGTAAAGCACTTTGCAAACCTGAAAGTGATATATAAAAACTTTTATTACTATTTCTATTATCATTATTGCTATTATTATTTAACCTCAGTCTGGTTGCTTTAATATTTTGAATCTTGGCTTCCTGATATTTAAAAATGGGACTACCAGTACTTGCTTTACTCACATCATAGTCACCAGTCTGTTTGGAAGAAAGAACCTTGCCAACTATAAAGTGCTGTATAATTGTGAGCTATCATCATTATTATTGTTGTTACCCTCATTACTATTATGACTGTCCTGGGTGGGTGGGAGGAGGGGAAAACCTACTTTGTGAACCTCTCCCTTAAGCTTATAACATTAGTATCTAGGGGAAATCTGGTTAAAAGGAACATCAAGGGAAGCCTTGAAGGAGAAGAAAAGAGAATGAGATACCAGCTAAGATAACAAGTAGCCTTTGAGGTAAAAGCAAGTTGAGGCTGGGGGTGAGGGGGAGTTGGGTTGAAGTTAGTTACCACACCCCATCCTTGCCTTGATTTCATGAGTAAGAGCCTCAGGCTTTTTTAGAACTAGCCACCATTGAGGTACCTCATTCTTTCTTCTCCTACCTATTGTGGAACTGCATGTCCATGGATCCTTGAAGTACAGGGCAAATGGTGATAATTCACATTACAAAAACCCCAAGATTATCTCTGATCATCACAGGCATAATCAATTCTTTATTGGATTTCTCTGTCTTATATCTCTGTGTGATATTAGCTTAATTCTTCCTGCTCTCTCACTATCCTTCATACTTACAGTTTACACTTAATACATGTTTGCTGAATTGCTATTGGTTGGTTTATCATTTTCCCAGATAATACCTAACAAGGTTTGAAGGAATAGGATAAATCTGAACACATTCTAACTATAGTAGGAGTTCTTTTTTCTTTTTCTTTTTTTTTTTTTTTTTTTTTGGGTGGGGGAAAGGGATTCTAAGCAATATTAAGGAGAGGGGAGGATAAAGGTACCCAGGAACAGGAGTTGACTGAAAGGAAGTTAGATGAATCTGGAGTAGGTGACAAAAAGTTAAGGAAGCTAGAAAGATATAATAAGCCCAATTCTAGAGCTTGTTCACTACTGTCCTATCCATTGTAGCTATGGAAATTATTTCATAGTGGCAGTAGGAACTCTCCAGCAAAAGGGAATTTAAGAAAGAAGATGGAGACTCTTAAAGAATGAGAAAAATTAGAGTATTTCTTGTTTAGCTCAATGCCCTGTCACCTTTTTGGTACTGCAACTTTGGTTCCTACCCATCTATTTTTGCCTTATGCTATGCACAGAATCACATAATCTCAGATTTTGAAGGGATCACTGGATCTTCTGATCCAACCCATATGTAAATAGGAATCTCTTCTACAATTATCTCCAAAGTATAGTCCTTGCTTGAAGACCTCCAGGGAACTCACTGGTAGCCTTCTCTGCTAATGTTTAGAAAGTTGTTTCTTATGTCAAGCCTGATCTACCTCTTTCTAACTTTCACTCATTGCTCATTATTAGAGCTTTGCTAGACTGTGCCCTCTGCTCCACAGGCAGAAGTACCTTACTTTTTGAGTTTGTCAGACTGACTCTTTGTGACCCCATTGAGGTTTTCTTGGCAAAGATTGTAGTTTGCTATTTCCTTCTCCAGCTCATTTTACAAATGTGGAAACTGAGGCAAACAGTGACTTATCAGGGTCACAGAGCTAGTATGTATCTGAGGCCAGATTTGAACTCAGGAAGATGAGTCTTCTTGACTCCAGACCTGGTGATTTATCCATTGAACCCCCAGTTGCCTTATGGAATTAACTAAAATGACTTGATTCTGTGAATACACTTATCTTTCTCCTCTCCTAAGGAATCTACCAATCTGCTGCTTCTCTGTTATTCTTGGTTATTTTGGTTATTTTGAACTTGGTTATTTTAGTTATTATTACATTTGAAAAAAAGACCAACTCCTTTTGCCCCTTTGAGAATATATCAGGGCTACTTCTCTGCAATTGCCACTTATAATTCTGCAAAGGACTGATTTTTTTTTTTGAAACAATTACACGTGTTGCTATGCCTTTGAAGGATCAGTATAAGAATTTGAGAAATTAGATAACTGGAAGAATAGATTAAATTATACATATACATTCTTTCAGTGTGTGCCGCCAATAATTTTCACATTGCTGATAAACTTAGTAGCATTAACTTTGAGGCACAAGTAACTATATTTCTGTTTTTTGAAATCTAGAACTTGGCTGCTTATCTATTCAGAGGTTCTGCCCTCTGAGAAAAGTAGAGTACTTTATTTTTCTTCCAAATGACAGATTTTCAGATATTTAATGTCAGCTATCATGTTCCAGTAAGTCATCAATAAATCAATCACCAAGCATTTGTGATAGTCATTCACTATCCATGAGGAATTGTGCTAGGAAATGGTAAGACAAAGACCAAAATGATATGTCTCCTGTCTTCAAGGGAAATAACTTCTATAAAGGAGACATCATGTATCTATTTGTCTATTTATATAACTTTATATATATATACATGCATATAAGTAGATATAGATATAAGCATAGATAAACATATGCAAATATATTCAAAATAAATGCAAGGTAATTTAGTGGAAAGGCACTTGCAAATGGGGGTTTTAAGAAAGGCTTCTTGTAGAAGATAATACTTGAGTTGATCTTTGAAGGAAATAGAATTTTTAGAAATGGAGGGAGGAAGGAATGCATTCCAGGGATGAGAGATATTTAAAGACAAGGAGATAGGAAAATTGTATGTAAGGAACAGTTTGACTATTCCCATTTTGACTGGGAAACTGGGAAAAGAAGCCCACTTTGGATCAGGGAATACATGAAGGGGACTCAATGATTAAAGAGCTGGAAAGAAAGATTGGGGCCAGGTTGTAAATAGTTTGATCTTCCCATGTATGTCCTAGAACTGAACACAATACTTGAATTGTGGTCTGACCAAGGAAGAGGACTGTGGGACTCCCACTTCCCATGTTCTGGATTCCCTGTCATAGTCTTAGATCAAAATCAGCCTTCTTGGTTGCCATGTCCCACTGCTGACTGCTATTAAGCTTACAAGCCATTGAAACTCCCCGATCTTTTCACAGGTGTTATTATGTATCAGTGCCTCTCCCACCTTATATTTGCACAGGTTATCTAACCTTGACTAATCTAGTTTCTGCTGAGTTTTGACTTAGTCGGATGCCCATTCAACTCTGCACTTGAAGATCCTGGATACCAACTCTGCTTCCAGCTTTAGGTAATTCTACTACGCGGACTCTTTCAGTTTTATGACCTATATTTCTTGATACTGACCTTTGTTTTGCAGCTTACTCATACCAGGTTTCTGACTTCACCCATGTTCCCGTAACTGCTTTTATAATATTCCAGTCTCCTTTGCTCCCCTCATCCAGAGAGAGAGTATGGTCAGCAACATAGAAGTTGGGCAGCTGCATCTCTTGCTGGAGCAGTTATGTGCTTTTATTCCTGCACTATGCCCAAAGGATAGAAGTCCCTCATGCTGGCCAAGGATGTGTCAGAGCTGAGATAATCCTTCTCAAATAGTCATACTCTGTGGAGTATATGGAGGGGTTATAGCTATTAATCCTATTTTACAGATGAAAAAACTAAGGCTCAAAATGATTCATTCACCCAAAGTCATACCACTAGAAAATATGAAGCAAGATTCTAATAATAATAATTTAATATTGATAGCTAACAGTTACAGTAGTTTGCTATATATTTTTTCCTTATTACAATCCTGAGAGGTAGATGATATTATTTCCATTTGATGAAGAAATGGAGGCAGACAGATTAAGTGATTAGTCTAGCATCACACAACCAGTAGGGCAGGATTTGAATTTAGGTCTTCCTTGCTTTGGGTCCAGTCACTTTATCCATAACACTGAGGCTAAACCAGGTATCATGGAAGTCCAAGATCAGGGATTTTCCCATTACTCAATAGTACCTTGAAGACTGGACTTTCAGCTTCTCCTGGTATATTATTTTAGGCTTTCCTAAGTCAGAATGAAGGGCAAAACCCACTGGACTCAGTGCAACTTTAGTCACCCAAGGTGACTCTCCTCATGGAGAAGATGGGCACCCAAAGAGAATCCAAGTCATTCAGCTACTTTTAAAATCATTGTTAGAACTTTTTTTTGTCAGGAAGACTCCCAGATTTCTCCATGAATAATTAATTTTCCTGGAGGCTTAAAGGCACAATTAAGGGAGCAGGGTATATTCTTGCACTGACCTTTCCTATTTTCATCAATTAATTTCCTCACAAAGGATATTGATTGTTAAGTCATGCTGGGAGACTTTGCTAAAGGACACACAGAGATTAAATAACTATTTTTCTAGAATAAAGGGAGCTGGCTTTTGGTTGCCCCTGCCTGGAAATGGCACAGAATAATGAAATGATAAAATAAAATTTAGAAATAAAATAAAACTGAGAGTTCACCTAGTCTATCATCCTTATTTAAAGAGAAGAAAACAGAGGCCCAGAAAAGTAAAGTGTCATATAGAAAGTGTTTGACAAACCTGAGAATAGGACTCAGGACTCCTAGCAACCGATGTAATAGTCTTTCTAATATACCATGCTAATAATCATGGTGTGATCTAAGGAAAGAGGCCCTCCTCCTTTACTTTTTTCTTGTTCAACCTTAATAGCTGGAATTTCCATAGAATTATCATTGTTTGGGAAAAGACATGGAAGTCAAAATGAGAATTTGCTTTTGTTATGTGGAAGAGACATTGGAATTATAACAACACTTAACAACATATAATTAGTAGAATGTAAGTCCTTGAAGGCAAGCACTGTTTCATTTTTGGTTTGCACAAATCAAGCAGGGTTTAGTTTTCATTCATCCATCCAACTATTTATCTATCTATCTATTAGTGGGGAAGATAAGTAGGATAGTCTACACCAGAGATTTTTAAAGGATGGTCCAGAGAATCCTGGGGGTCTCTGAAATTTTTTCAGAGGATCTACATATTCAAAATTAGTTTTTATTTCTAATATGGAAAATATCTATAAACATAACCCACATAAACAAAGACTCTTTGGGCAGATCCTCAGTAATTTTTAATTATATAAAGATAATAAGAACAAAAGTTTGACAATCACTGCTCTAGATCTGTGATTTCACTAGAATTGGGAACTTGGGATGAGGAAACTCTCCTTTCCAAAGCAGATCAGTAATCATTCTAAACCTGAATCTTATGAAGTTGCTAGAGGAAACTGAGAGATGAAGTAATTTATCCAGGTTCATTCAGCCAGAACATGTCAGAAGTAGGATTTGAATTAAGGCTCTGACTCCCAGGCTAGCTCCTTATCCATTATTCCATGCTACATATAGTAAATTTTTAAATAAATATTATTGAATTATCCAGTTGGCTTATTTTTTGTTTTTGTTTTTGTTTTCCCTCAATTATATGTAAACAACATTTAAAAAAACCATTCTTTTATTAAAATTTTGAATTCCAAATTCTCTCCTTCCCTCTGCTTTCCCCTCTTTGAGAAGGCTAGCAATTTAATATAGATTATACATGTGCAGTCATGCAAAACATTTCCACAGTAGTTATATTGCAAAAGAAATGCAGACAAAAAAAAAAGCAAAAAACAAACCACGAATAATAAAGTAAAAGAAAAAAGTCTTGATTTTCATTCATAGTCTACCAGTTCTTTCCTTGGAAGTGGATAGTAATTTTTATCATGAGGCCTTTGAAATTGTCTTGCATCATTGTACTGCTGAGAATAGCTAAGTTGTTCACAATTCATTGTCATGCAACATTATTATTACTGTATACAATGTTTTCCTGTTTCTGCTTACTTCATGTTAAATCTTCCCCAGGTGTTTTAGAAAATATCCTTCTCTTCTTCTTATAGAGTAATTTCTGTCACGATCATATACCACACCTTCTTCAACCATTCCCCAGTTGATGGCCATACTCTCAATTTCTAATTCTTTGGTTGGGGCGGGGGTGAGGGAAGGAGGACAAGGGAAAGGTCTAACCATGAGTTGTCTAGAGGGGAAAGCACTTTAGAGGGAATTTTGGGCAATGTTGGGAGTAGGGGAAGAACACAAAAATGGGCTGAGAGGAAAAGAAACCTGGAAAAGCAAACTTCACTTTACCTATATTTCTCACAGGACTGGCCTTGATGGGAATATTTACTAGAGAGCATGACCATGAAGTGACTTTACCTCAACCAGCATCACCAGCTTAATAGGTGAGAAAGCTGAATTGGTCTCCTTAGCAGGATTTTGGCTATAGAAGGCATTTGAGTCTGGCAGCTCCCAGGAGCTGACAGAACAATAAGGAATACATTCCAACACTAGAAAGGCTGCATAGTGACTGTCACAAAGTAGGCATTTAATAAATGTTTATTGATTGACTAAAGACAGGTGCTAATATGCATTGGTAGGGCAACTTTACTTCTGTAGTGTTTTCTATATCAGTAAAATTGTAGGCATGGTATAAAAATAATAATCATTGATTTAGAAAGATTTGGAAGAAACTACAGGAACCATTTATCTCAATCCAAGTTGTAAGAGCCAGAGGTGAAATTTGAACTCAGGACTTCTGATTATTTTCACTAGGCCAAATAAAAATGTATAAATTCTTATAGGATTGTGAGGAACATACTTTTTAAGTCTTAAGGTGTTATAAAAATGTGGCATTATTAATTGTATTGAATTCATCTCAAGTTGAGATCTGCTTTGATTTTGTAGCGAAACAGTCAAATCATTCTCAGGCTGAAGAAGGCTGCATTTCCTTGTTACAGATTTAGGGATGCCCCTGAGTAGTTCAGGATGTTTTTCTCTAATGAAATCAAGCCCCATTCTGGTGTCTTCTTCTCGCTGTTAGCTACTATAGTTCCATCAACCAATCAACATCAATTAAGTTTTTCATTAAAGCTTTTTATTTGCAAAATATATGTATGGGTAATTCTTCAACACTGACCCTTACAAAGCTTTCTGTTACAAATTTTCCCCCCTAGTCCCCACCCCTTTCCTAGATGGCAGGAAGTCTACTACATATTAATTATGTTAAAATACTTGACAAATAGAATATATGTATACATATTTCCACATTTTTCTTGCTGTGCAAGAAAAATCTTATCTACAAGGAAAAAAAATCAGAGAAAGGAAACACAATGCAAGCAAACATCAATAGAGAGCATGAAAATGCTATGTTGTGATCCACATTTCATATCCCTCTCTCTGGGTGTATATGGCTTTCTTCATCATTGAACAACTGGAACTGATTTGAAACATTTCAGAACTGGTTTGAAACATTTCAATCAATTAAGTTTTTCAAAGAAATGTTTACTTCAATGGTAAAGTAAGACAAATATTTCCTTCCAACATTTAGGGGAACATTCTCCTCTATCCAACTTTGGTCATTGAGAAGAACAGATTCACACTTAATATCATTTCTATATAATATTATGTCAATTTCACTTTCAAATGGATTATGGCCAATGGGTGAATAGTTGGCATTTCTGATTGGCTTGGCAGTGGATGGTTGGCATTTTTGGATTGGGTTAGATTAGTTACTCAGGACTTCATGCCTCACTGTCTGGCTTCTGACAAATCTTGGCATGGATTTCAGTTCCTAGATGTCTGGTGGTTTACTCTCCTGACCTTTTGGAACTCACAAAGTCATAGCCAGCTCCAGCCTTCATCACCTAAAAGAGGAAAAAAAAACTCAAAGAGGCAAAGAACAGAAGCCCACATTTATGAACAATGTGTTCATTTTGGATGATGAGGTCCCAAGCTTCTCCCCATGCAGAGGCTTACATATTTTTCTCCTTCAGCAGTGTCAAGGAGGACCAAAAAAACAATAGTAAAGCTCTTACTTTGGCTTACTTGTGCCATTTGAATGCACTCCAATTTCAAACACCTTTGACTGTAGTCAACAGTCAATTTCTTTATCATGTAGCAAGCAATTTGGAAATAGAAAAAGAGTATCTGTCCATGCTCCAAATTATAGAAAAGTAAATGCAGTTTCATGTTTAAGGGACTGCAGGTAGGCCAAGGTAGATGGATTGTAAAGTGCATAGAGAGGAGTCAAGTTTAAGAAGATTAGAAAAGTAGGAAGGGGACAAGTTATGAAGAGCTGTAAGGAAACCAAAAGGATTTTAACTGTATTTTAGTGGCCACTAAAGGGAGCTCCTAGAATTCATTGAATGTGGTATGATCAGAACTACATTTTTTAAAAAACCTGTTGGGCAGATGAGTAGAGGAGGGATTGGAGTGGAGAGTCAGGGAGCCCAATTAGGAGGCTACTGCAATAGTTCAATTGATAGAACAATTGCCTGTTCCACTGATATCTTCATGATGTCAGGAGAAAGTGGAGAAGCCTTCCAATAGGGTGTTATGTATGGTGCTCCCATAGGGGAATTTTGGGAGTACAAGGATGAACATCCAAAGGTTGAGTGATCATGGAAGGCTTGTAATGTGCATTGTTGGAGGGACTTTTTATATCAATGACAACCCAGATACATCTTTTTATTTAAATGTATATGCATACACATATTTAAATTAGATTTTATAATTTAAGTTATTCATATAGAGATATATACATATATACACACATGATTACCTTACTTTCGTGTATATACACAGACATATATGTATATGTAAACTTTACTCTCTCTCTCACACACACACACACACACACATATGTATAAATACGCCCCTGTATACATCAATACAAATGCATGTGTATGTGTGTGGAAAGGAGTAAATTTATATATTAAATAGAAATAATCAGGTTTATCATTAACATATGTCACATTTAATATGTGCATATATATGCATATGTATATACATGCCAGCACACATGAATGAAATGGAAGCTATGTGCTTGTGTGTGTGTGTGTGTGTGTGTGTGTGTGTGTGTGTACAGATACATATATAGATTAAGGGATCATCTGATCTTCTGGACACTGGGGATTGCTTCTAGAGAGACATGTGCTCTGGCTTAGTTCTCCTGAAGAACTTTTTGGGATAACAGAATCATTTTATTGGTCCCTATGGACTTATGCTTTAAAATGACCAAAAAAAATTCCTTTACATCATTTTCCTACTTAATTTAAATTCCAGTGACTCCTTATTATCTCTAGGACTGAATATGAAATCCTCGTTTGAATTTAAAGCTCTCCATAACCCAGGTCCTCCCTCCCTTTCCAGTTTTTATACACTGCTGCCTCCATGTAGCCTGTGACCCAGGGACACTATCCTACTTACTTTGCTTTTCCTTGAATGTTATTTCCCATCTCTCATCTCTGGTCCTTTGCAATGGCAGTTCCTCCATGCCTGGAAGGCTTTTTGTCTTTTCACTTCTGCCTTTAATTCTTCCTGTCTTTCTTTAATTCTCTGTTAAAATCCCACTTTCTGCAACGAACCTTTAGCAGAGCTTTTGAATTAATGTTTTCCTCTCTGATATTATATATGTACTTTTAATAATCACATATATACATACAAATTATTATTTTAAAACACATTTTCCTTAATTATATTATAAGCTCCTTGGCAGAGAGGCTCTTTTTGCCTTTTTTTTTTAAATTTTCAGTACTTAGCACAGTGTCTGACCCATGGTAAGCACTTATTAAATGCTTGTTAACTTGTTGGCTTAGTACCCATGACAATGGAGAGACTGATAGACGATTAGCAAGAATCGTTGCCTACTAAATAGACTTTTTAAAAAGTATCTATCTATCTATCTATCTATCTATCTATCTATCTATCTATCTATCTATCTATCTATCTAACCAACCAGCAAATATCTTCTTGTCTTCCTCCCACCCAACCTCTCTTCCTCCCATTGAGAATTAAAAAAAAAAACAAAATCCAACCCTGTTACAAATTTGTATAGTCAAACAAAATAAATTGCTTTTTTTTTTTTGAGTCAGTAGACTTTAAAAAGAAAGGTAACATCTAACATTATGCTATCTCTTCCTATCTGTTGAGCATGTTGAGACTCTTCAAGATTTTCTTCAGATTTGCTGAGGTGGGGAGAGAATTTATTTCTTCTTTCCTCTTTGTGGACTACAAAGCTATCAGCAAACACCAGTGGGTATATGTGTCTGTCTAAGTGAACCTGAGACTGAATATCTAGTTCCTGGCTACCTCCTTATCTCTCCTACTCCCTTTTCTGAGCATAGGTGATTGAACAGTGATTGCTGTTTCTAGGCTTGCTGTCAACATTGGGAGTTTGAGAGAATAGGAGCTTCTGCTTTGGGGACTTAGTTACTCAGCTGGAGCTGATCTTTTCAACATTTTCTCAGAGGAAAAGATGACCACAGCCAGGATGAACCTAAAGCATTCTCTGCATTCTCAGAAGATATGAACCTTGTCTGAGGTTTCCAGGCAGTGCAGACTGGAAGCCAAAGTATAAACCCCTGTTCAACAATCCCATGAATTGTCTTGTGATTTAATGTTTTAGGTATCAACATTTTAGTAATGTACAAAAAGTGATGGTTTACTGTTTTATGTTTTAAGTGTTTTTTGTCATAGAAAAATTAAATGTCTAATACCAGAACAACTTCATATGTTGAATACCTATTTAGAAAGGATGCTGTTAATTCATCCATTCTGAAGATATCTACTGTGAGCCAAACCTAAGCTTTAAAAGATTTTTTTTTTCCTCCTGGAAAAATTTCTGGGTATAATGAGGCAGAGACTGGAAGAGTTCCATTTCCTCTTTTAAAGATCAAGCTTAACCCATTTTTAGTATACCCTGATGGACTAACTAACTCAATCTCTCTAAAGTAGTAAGATCTTTTGAAATTCTCATTAAATCTGTTTCTCACCAGACCCAAAGCATTAAGGAATCAATCTTCACCAAAGAGGTGGGTTTTATGCAAATAGACTTTGAGCTACTGATTGGTCTTGCAAAGGACTTTATAAAATTACCTCATTTGATCTATACAGCATCCTTATAAAGTAGGTAGTATAAATATCTCCATTTTACAGGGGAGGAAACTGAGGCTCAGAGAGTTTGGATGACTTTCTTAAAGTTTATCTGTGGTAAAACTATGTCTTGTGACCTGACTACAACACTACACTTTCCATTTACCACTCTGTTAGAGGGGGAAGAAAATAGAGATTATATAGTTCAAATCCTTTATTTCACTATGAGGAAGCAGCAAGCAAAGGGGTTAGCCCTTGTCTCATTTCACAAGGATAACTAGGGTTAGGTCTAGCACTAGAGTTTAAAGTGTCCATATTTACAATTCAGAGCTGTAAGTACTTCCATGAAGATGGTGAGAGTAAGGAAGTGAGACTCTGTAGGTACTGCCTGAGAAGGAAATTATGCCAAAAAATGCTAATGGCCTGGCAGCCAGCTATAAACAGGCTTACGCAATCCCCAGGTGGCTTCATTTTCCTGTCTTTGTCTTATTCCTTTGTCCCACTGCATAATAGAGTTTAGCAATTCTGAGAGATTGGCATGGCAAGTTGGGGCATTGATAGGGTGGTGAGTGGGGGTGGAATTATAGAATGGCAGCAGGGTGGACCTGGCCTGTTGATGCCACCAGAAAGGGGAGGAACTGGTTGTCTCTCCCCCCCCCAAACTCTACTCTAAAATGTCCCCAGTTGTGTTGAAGGTACTACCATTTTTTCTAGTTACAGAAATTTGCAACCTTAGAATGGGTCTCAAATCTTCCTTCCCCCTTAATCTTCCCATCCCATCTTATGCCATCACAATATATATCTCACATCTGTACCCATCTCTGTACTAGCACAGCTGCAATCCTAATTCTGGCTCTTATCAGTTCTTGCCTGAACAATTATAATAATGTCCTAATTGGTCTCTTTACCTTCAGCCTCTCCCCACTGCAATCCACCCTTTACATTGCTGCTGAATTGATATTTCTAAAGCACCGGTCTGAACATGTCAGTCTCCCCAGCCAAAAGTCTCTAGTGACTTCCTCTTGCCTCTAGGATCAAATAAAAATTTCTCTGGTATTTAAAGTCTTAAATTACCTTTCTAGGCTCATTATATATCACTTCCCAAAGGAGTATCCTGACCTCTCCAATTGCTAGTTCTTCCTCCCAAAATTATTTTGTATATATTTTGAATTTAATTTTCCACGTACATGCTGTTTTTCCTTAATAGAATGTAAGCTCCTTTAAGGTCAGGAACTATTGTTTTTTTCTTGACATCTTCTGAATCTTATGCTATGCTGCTACATGATAGGCACTTAAAAGCATGTATAATAGAATTGCCCAGACTCTAGCAGCAGCTGTATCTTTCCTTAGGATCTTCCATGAAATGTTTTTAGCAAAAAGAAAAAAAAAATCTGTACTTAAGAGGGAAGGGCACAAGCATCTCTTGAGAGTCTTATTGTGTCTCAGTCATTTTACAGATATTATCCCTACTTATCTCAACAACCCTGGGAAGCTGTTATTATCTCCATCTTACAGATGAAGAAACCAAGGGAGACAAGGATTAGGTGACTTGTACAGGGTCATTTAGCTAGTATGTCTGAAGCTAGATCTGAACTGAGGCTCTAGCCACTGGGCCATCACAGATGTCTGGAGAAGAGGAATGATCTCAATAAGAACTCTCATCTGTCCATTATTGAGAGCAATTAAGGAGTAGAATGGAACTCTTCAAGGAAAAAGAGTTATTGATTGCTTTGTTTTAGTATCCCCACTGCCTAGTACACACTAGGGGCTAAATCAATGTTCATTGAATTGAGGTCTAGATCGATTATAACTGACTTGCCTGTTGTTTCACAGATAGTGTTTGAGACAGGATTAGAATTCAGGTCTTAGGCTGCATTCAGATCCAGCACTTTTCCCTCTGTGTTTATACAGTGTTTTTTTTTTTTTTTTTTTTTTTTTTTGTATATATGCTACTTTCCTTACACTACTTTTCTTGGCAAAGGTTATAAAGCTTCTGACTCCAAGTCTGAGCTCACTCCAGTGTCACGCCTCTTCTCATCATGGGCAGATACTTGCATGTTGTGATTGCCACTGCACTCAGTACTTCTGAGACAGTCCCAGCCATCCCTGAAGAAGGTTAAAAGCTTGTGGGAAGAGGCAGGAACAAAGGGGGTTTAAGTGATCCAGGCAGAGGGGAAAATGAGAAACCTAATAGCCCAGACTCAAGCACCATGCAGCTTGTGACTGTCTGAATGAACAGGAGAGAGGTCAGCCACTGCAATTTTCAGTCTAGAATCAAGACTCCTTTACTCAATTTGTTGGAAATGGTTTCCAGCTCACTCAGATTTCCCATGGCTTTGCCTATGAGTAATGTTCTCAGCTTGCCTGGCTCACTTAGGCAGTGCATGATGGAAAACAACACCTTGTGAAATGATGTTTGTAATAGAGACAGAGAGGAAAAAAATCCTAGTTGATGGTTTATTTACATTCATCATCCCATTTCCAAATGGAGCCCTCTTGCTATGATTAGTTGCTTTCAGCCTGGTGAGCGGTGACAGATGTGTGTTTATTTCGGTTGAGTCACGGTGTCATTCATATTATCTTATTTACCAATGTTTGCCATTTTATAGTTCTAACTAACAGGATGACTCACTGACAGAAACAGAACAAGAACAGAATAGCCTTTTTATTAAATCTTGCTCCCTGCCCCCCCCTCTTGCTCCACCCTCCCTCTCTTCACTCTTTGGACTGGAACTGGAACTGAAATTTTTTGACTTCTGAGACTGATTCTGACTCATTCAAATTACCATATATACCACCATGGCTGCATGATTGACAATCTAAATTTGGGGCAGGGACAAAAAAAGTTGAAATTGAGTCCCCTATGGAGGGGTTGTGATGACAGAATCCAGAATCCCACTGGTCTTGGGCAGTGACTTCACAGCAAGAACTGACTATCTGGGTAGTGGGGGATAGGGGATTGCTTCGGTTTCTTCTTTGGTTCTCATTGTCCCTGTCTTCTTCCCTGCTGCCCTTGACTTTGGCCTGGGTTTTCTTTGGAGTTGGGCAATTCTCAATTCTGTGTAGTGCTGTGAAGAGATGGCCTTAGGGAGCTGATGTTCTCCTTTCTGAAGCACCAGGGGATGATGAGTAACTAAAGAATTCCTACCCTTCTCTCTCCTCCCTCTTCCCCCATTCTCTCAGCAGCCTGAAGCAAGATAAAAGAGCTGGCAAGGGCAAAAAGGGCAAATTTCTCTAATGGAGTACTACAGTTTATGGGTACAAAAACTGGATTTAAATCAGGAGAATTGGATTTTAATATACCACTAACCCAGAGCAAGCCAATCAATTTATCTACATCTCAATTTCCTCAGTTTCAAGGGGTGGGAAAAGTTTAAAAACTCTTACCTGTTTCTCAGGATTGTTGTGAGAATTAAATAAGATAAAAACATTTTATAACTGTAAGGTATCCTATAAATTTAATAAGTTAAAAAAAAAGCCCAACAACTCCTACTCAGATCCTTCTAAAGTGCTATTAGGTTACAGAGAGATATTCTGGAAGAATGCAAATTGTGACATGTCCTATCAAATTGGAAAACCATCATCTAGTGAGTCACAAGTATTTGTTAAACACTTAATATGTACTAAGCATTATGGATTTAAAAAAAAAAAAGCAAAAACCCAGCCCTGCCCTCAAGAAACTCATAGTCTACTGGGGATGTCGAAATAAAAAATTGTACATTCAAGGTATAAGCAATGTAAATGGATGGAAAGACTTATCTAGTGCCCAGTGACAGGTTGCCATGACGTGCCTCAGACCTAGAGTTACAGCTTAGCTGCATTTGGAGAGATATCACTGAAAGGCTGTTTATCATATGATTAATTTCTCTTCTGTCAAAGTAATTCATGAAAACTACTTGAGGACTAAAAGGGTTGCCTTTCCTCTATGCTCAGATCTATTGTCATATCTAACTATCTAACCAAGAAAGGATGTTTGTTGTACAGATTGTAACATGAGGTTGAGTGGACAATTTGTAGAGGTAATACAGCTATGAATCTATATTGAGTGGACCCTGTAAATGGGCCCAGAATTGAAAGGGGAGAGTCGCCAGATTGTTTTTTTTTTTTAATTTTTATTTTATTTGCATAACATATGTGTGGGTAATTCTTCAACAATAACCCTTACATAGCTTTCCGTTACAAATTTTTCCCCCCAACTCCCCACCCCTCCCCTAGATGGCAGGATATCCACTACATGTTAATTATGTTAAAATATTGGCAAATCGAATATATGTATACATATTTCCAAACTTATCATTGGTGTGCAAGAAAAATCTTATCTACACAAACGATATATCAGATAAAGGAAACACAATGTAAGCAAACATCAATCAAGGAGTATGAGAATGTTATGTTGTGGTCCACATTTCGCATCCCTCTCTCTGGGTGTATATGGCTTTCTTCAGTGAACAATTGGAGGTGGTTTGAAACATTTCATTGTTGAAGAGAGCCATGTCCATCAGAATTGATCGTCATATAGTACTGTTGTTGCCGTGTATAATGATCTCCTGGTTCTGCTCATTTCACTCAGCATCAGTTCATGTAAGTCTCTCCAGGCCTCTCTGAAATCATCTTGCTGGTCATTTCTTACAGAACAATAATATTCCATAACATTCATATACCATAATTTATTCAGCCATTCTCCAATTGAAGGGCATCTATTCAATTTCCAGTTTCTAGCCACTACAAAAAGGGCTGCCACAAACATTCTTGCACATGTGGGGCCTTTTCCTTCCTTTATGATTTCTTTGGGATATAAGCCCAATAGAAATGCTGCTGGGTCAAAGGGTATGCACAGTTTGATAACTTTTTGAGCATAGCTCCAAATTGTTCTCCAGAATGGCTGTATCCGTTCACAGCTCCACCAACAATGCATCAGTGTCCCAGCCCTCCCACATCCCCTCCAACATTCATCATTAACTTTTCCTGTCATTTTAGCCAATCTGACAGGTGTGAAGTGGTATCTCAGGGTTGTCTTGATTTGCATTTCTCTGATCAATAGTGATTTGGAGCACCTTTTCATATGACTATAAATAGTTTTAATTTCATCCTCTGAAAATTGTCTGTTCATATCCTTTGACCATTTATTGATTGGAGAATGGCTTGAATTTTTATAAATATGAGACAATTCTCTATATATTTTGGAGATGAGACCTTTATCAGAACCCTTAAATGTAAAGATGATTTCCCAATTTATTGCTTCCCTCCTAATCTTGTCTGCATTGATTTTGTTTGTACAAAAACTTTTTAACTTAATATAGTCAAAGTTATCTATCTGGTTTTCAATTAAAAGTTCCAGTTCTTCTTTGGACATAAATTTATTCCATCTCCACAGGTCTGAGAGGTAAACTATATTATGTTCCTCTAACTTGTTTACAAAATCACTCTTTATATCCAGATCATGAACCCATTTAGATCTTATCTTGGTATGTGGTGTTAGATGTGGGTCAAGCCCTAATTTCTTCCACACTAGTTTCCAGTTTTCCCAGCAGTTTTTGTCAAATAGTGAATACTTATCCCAAAAGCTTCGCCAGATTGTTTTTAGAAACTTATGTCATGCTTTTAAGTAACCTTAGCTTTTCCCTGATTCAAAGGCCTACTTCTTTTTCAATATCATTCTTCTGGTCATGCGATGTGGCTATGAATCATGGAATACCGGATTCTTTGAGAATTAAAGGTTGTAAGTTATACAAAGATGGAGAATACATTTAGGATGCAATATATCACTGTAATGTCATAAAGTAGATAATATTAAGATAGATATGTAAAAGGCCACCATTGTATCAGTTGTTATTAATCAATCATTTCAGTCATGTCCAATTCTTCATGACCCCACCGGGGTTTTCTTGGCAAAGACACTGGAATTGTTTGCCACTTTCTCTTCCAACTCATTTTACAGATGAAGAAACTGAGAAAGACAGAAGTGAAATGTCTTGCCCAGGATCACATAGCTGGTAAGTATTTGAGGTCAGATTAAAATTCAGGTCTTCCTGATTCCAGGTACAGTGCTCTATCCATTGTTCTACCTAGCATTTATGGGAAGTCAGGGACAGTAATAATCTCAGAGAATGCATATGTACAACTGGTTTCAAATCTGCACCAGGGGAAAGAATGCTCACTTGCCAGAGATCACAGAGCCATTCAAGTATATGATAGGCATTATGTTAGGGATACAAAAATATAAATAAAATAGTTACTGCCCATAAAGAGATATTCTACTGAAGGGGAGAGGGATGCAGCAGGTTCATTAAGAAGAAAGTCTGAAAAGGATAAAAAGTACTAAAAATTGGGGAAGTCGAGAAAAGACCTTGCATAATAAGTGATGCTCAAGCTGAATATTCTATAGAATATAAATATTCTAAAAGGGAGGAATGAGGAAGGAGTACATTTGAGATGTGGGGCAAGAGATATGTAGATATAGCAACAAGAGATAGAATATTTAGCTTTAGTGGACCAAGCTGGTTAGTTAGACTACAAAATATGAGCAAAGAATAGGTTAAGAAAAAAGGAGTATAGGGGCAGCTAGGTTGCACAGTGGTTAGCTCACCAACCCTGAAGTCAGGAGGACCTGAGTTCAAATCTGGTCTCAGACACTTCCTAGCTGTGTGACCCTGGGCAAGTCACTTAACCCCAATTGCCTCAGCAAAAAGCAAAAAAAAAAAAAGTATATTAGGAAAATATTGTCTTTGAGTCAGGAGATATGTTCTAGTCTTGAGGTAGGGGATGTAGAAAAAATCAATTCTTTGGGCCTTGGTTTCTTTATCTGCAAAATGTAATGATTGGGTTCTAATCCTAGGATCATACATCTGGAGGATGAAGGGTCTTTAGAGGCTAGCCTGTCCAATTCTTTCATTTTATTCCCTGTGTCCCCTGAGGATACAAAGGTTCAGGGAACTTAAGTGACTTGTAAAAGGAATGTGTCAGAGACATACTATCTAAGACCCTTTTCTTCTCCTCTGATTAATCTATGCAACAAAAAAAATTTGGAATTATAATTAGTGACCCATGCGGTTGGTGGTGGCCACATGGGATGCATACTAGGATCAAAAGGGCAGACGTGGCATCTCTCAGTTAAATCATTAACCACCTTAGCAGTATTTGTTAGGGACAGCCCTATATGATGCCTGCTTTTGGCATGCATGATTTCTTTACTATTTGTGAGTAAGGTAGTTATGGATGATCATGACTTTGTGACCCAAATGGAAACTTTCAAGTAGAACATGCCTACCATCTTCTAAGATCTGAAGACTATGGTGTAAAAAAGGTATAAGACATCGTGCTTGGGCCCACAGAGCAGAACTAAAATACTTCTCAATATAAGGGTCAGTTTCTGAAGAATCAGAGCCATAACAAAATAGAATAAATTGTTTTCTAATGTAGTGAGCTCCCTGTAATTGGAAATATTCAAACAGAACCACGATGATTACTTATTCCTGTATTATAGAGTGTAATTATGAATTGAAAAGGAGTTCAAAAATCTATGAATTTCTTTGCTGAAATTGATGAGAAATCTTTCTTATTCCATAGAATTTTTGTTTACCTTTTAAATCTAGAGCTAACAAATTTGATGTTTATTGAGTGCTTGCTTTGGACAAGATTCTGTTCAAGGCATTCTAAAGAACAGAGAGAAATTAAAGGCATGTCAGTGCCTTCAGAGAATTTATAATATTGCTGGGGAATCTCTTGACTTTGTTTGGCTCAGGTTCACAGTTGCTTAAAATAATCTTGTGGTCCAGGCTCTGTTTGATGAAGTTCCTAACTGTTCTCCCTAAGTCATGTAGGTGACTATAAGAAAACAGGTGAATGTACTTAGCAGACTGATCATTCATCTTTCCAGAGTTGCTTAAGAATGACTTTCATTTCCATTGCCTTTAAGATTTACAAAACACCTTCCTTGTAAGAATTTTGGGAGGTGGGTAAAAGAGTATGATTGTCCCTATTTTTATTGTTTCAGTTTGTCCAACTCTTCTTCAAGGCCCCGTTTTGAGGCTTTCTTGGCAAAGATATTGGAATGATTTACTGTTTCCTTCTCCAGTTCTTTTTACAGATGAGGAATTGAGGTAAACACAGCTACTGTCTGATGCCAGATTTGGACTCAGGAAGGTGAGCCTTCCTGATTCCAAGCCCAGTGTTCTATTTACTGCACCATCTAGCTGCCCATCCCTATTTTTACAGATGAGGAAATTGAGGAAAATCTAGTTGAGTGTCAGAACCAGAATTCAGACTCTACCTGCCTGACCCTAAGTCTGGCAATCTTCTGATGACTTTTTAAGCACTTTTCCTTGTATGGGTTCTCCTAAAAATAGGCTTTCAGGAAAAAGATATACTTGACATTTGAACAATGTGACCAGCTCATTGGATTTGTGCTCTTTGCAGTAGAGTTTAGCCAGTTTAGCTTAAGAAAGGTCCTCACTATCTGGTACCTTAACTTACCAGGAGATCTTCAGAATCTTCTTTCCCTGGAAAGTATAATGCCAAGGTAAGTGAACTTATCCATGACATTCAATATTTCTACATTTACTGTTAATTGATGGATGGTGCTGTGCTGGCTGGTAGAGAATCTGGGTTTTCTTGGTGTCAATTGTCAGGTCAAAATTGGCTCAGGTGGTATAGAATCAATCCATACTCTTGCATCTGAACCTCAGAGGATACATTGAATATACAATAATCTGTGAACAAAATTACATACCAACTCTCTTTCTACTTTAGTCTTAGCTTCTAGCTTTTTTGAGTTAAATAAATTACCATTGGTGTGGTAGCTGACCTTGATGCTATTTTTTTGTCCTTTTTGAAGGTGTTTTAACCTGTTGATAAAACTAAAATGCTAAAAAGCATGGGAGCAAGCACAAAGTTCTGCTTTATTTGATTGGTGAGTAGAAAGGCATGAGAGCATTCTTCATTATCCAGAACCTGGTCAAGCATGCCATCATGAAATTCATTGTGCAATTATGATAAACTTCTTTGGACAACCAAATTTTGTCATTGTCTTCCAAAAGTTTTCACAACTGATAGTATCAAAGGTTTTGGTCAGATTAATGAACATGGTGCACAGACATCTGTCCTGCTCTTAGTATTTCTCCCAGAATTGTCAGGCGGCAAATATCATTTTGACTGTTCCTTAGCTTTTTCTGAAGCTACACTGGCTGTTGGGTAGATCTCTATCTTCCAGGTGAAAGATCAATCTATTAAGAAGAACTCTTGCAAGAATCTTGCTGGCAATGACTTAGAACTCCCCTGCTTCCCTAGGAGATTGTCCCAGGGCAACCGATTTCCTTCCCAATTTTTTTTACAGATGTATAATGGAGGTGTCCTTGAATTCCTGAGGTTAATCTCTACACAACTGGGACAATTTCTGTCAGATTTGTAGGAGCAGTGGACCCTCTTGCCTTGTAGGTTTCAGCTGGAATAGAATCAGCACCAAGTGCTTTGCCCACATGCTAATGGCATTCAAAACCTCTTCTTCAGTTGAAAGTTTGCCTAGAGAGAGAGTGACTTCTACTTGAGTTGTGGTCACTGCTTTAGCATTGGTTGATGATAATCTGTTGAGAATATCATGGAAGTGTTCAAGCCATCTCTCCAGGATTACATTCTTTTCACTCATCAATGTAGCTCCATTAACACTGAGTAGTTGAAATGTACCATAGGCCTGTGGCCTATAAGTAATCTTAAGTCATCATAAAAACACTTTGGATTGTGACTATTGAAGTAAAAGTGAATTTCATTTGTCTTCCTACTGAGCCAAGAATCCTGCACCTTTCCAATCTTCCCTTCCCTTGCTTTTTGCTTTTAATGGAGTTAAATACTATCTTCTTAGAGATGGATGAACTATCCTACTGGTAAATCCTGTAGAGTTCTCATTTTTGAGACTTCTGAATTTCTCCATCATTTTCATCAAATCAAAATTATTTTCTCTTAGCACATTGATAAGGAAAATCTTCAGATTTTCATAAAATTTTTCTTTGACTTCATCAGCTTTGTTACAGCTGGAGCATATACACTGATGATGATGGTAAGGGACTTTCCTGCAAGTGGCAATTGCATTGTCATGAATGAATCTGTCATTCATTTCTTTTGCAAAGCATACCAGCTTGTTGACTGGATTTTGACTGCAAAACCTATACCAGCTCACCAGCTTCCCTTCACTGTAACCACTCCAGAAAATTTATCCAGCTCCAACTTGGTAAGGTGGCCTTCATTTGCTAGTCTTGCTTTACCCAAGATTGCTATTTAATATATTTTATTTGGATACAATACCCACTTAGCTCTCTTCTAACAAGATCTGTTCATCTTTAAGGTCCAGTGGATTTTGTATTGTCTATAAACATATACACATTCCATGTACCAGTGGTGAATAGAATCACCTTCACAAAAATTTTTATATTTTTTTTGTGAGTGTTTCAGCCACAAGGTGGGACCTCTGCTTACTATGGTAACAGGGCAGATTTAAGTTAGATAAAGCAGACAATTTTAGGGTACCTTTTTAGCTCCTTCTTTATGCCAGGAAGTGAGCAGATTGATCCTTAAAAAGCTGCTTAGACATCTAGGATGCTGTGACTTCCACTGCTGCTTCAGTCTAGTAAGAAGATGACTTGGGCTGCCTATGTGCAGGATTGAGACTATAGCTCTCAATGTATCTGTACTTGCTGTTTTGTCACTTATCTGCCACCACAGAACTTTGAGATAGGGAAAAATGGTAAAGAGGAATAGGTGATTTCTTTTAACTTATGCATAATTTGGATTTGTCATATCTTCAATATCTAAACATCAGGCTTTTAATAAGTCCTTAATCAATATTTTTAGCGGATAAATAAATGAATGCTTTGTTAACATCTCAAATTCAACATGACACAAATAGAACTCATCACTCCTCCCCCGATAAAACCAACTCCTCCAAATGTCCCCATCTCTATTGAGATAATCATTTTCTGCCCAGTCAATCAAATTTATGACCTCAGAATTTATTGTAGGGTTCTCCTTTCCTTATCTCTTATACCTAATTGATGGTTCTATCCTCTGTCATCTAATATTTTCTCAATCAATTGGTGCTACTCACTATCATGCAATATATATATTGCATCTCAACATCTTTCACATGCATCCTTTTCTCTTTGTTTACACCACCACTATCTACTTTCAGCCCTTCATCACCTCTTGCCCAGACTTTTGCAATAGAGGTTATTAATTGGAAATCTTGCTCTCTCTCTCCCATCCATTCACCACACTCGTGCCAGATTAGTATTTCCAAGGCACAGATATGACCATGTCACTCTCTAGCTCCCAAGGCTTCACAGGTCCCCTATTACTTCTCATACAAAACACAAACTCCTCTGCCTGTATTTTAAAGCCCTCTGTTGCCTGGATCCAACCTACTTTTCCAGACTTACTTCATGACACTTCTCTTTACTCATTCTTCCTCTATCCTGACCTGATTTGCTATTCTATTTTTCTCTCCAGATTCAATGCCATTGAGTTGTTCTTCATATCTAGAATGCATTCCTTCCTCACCTCTACCTCTTAGTATTCTTAACTTCCTTTAAATTCAGCTCAGCTGTTACTTTCCTCATAAAGCTTTCTTTTATTTAACTAGCATATCTGTGGGTATGCATTTTTGTGTATCTGGATATATATGTGTGTGTGTATCTATATATCTATATCTATATCTATGTATCTATCTTATATATAGCCTCCTAGGGTATTTGTGTATGTGAATATATATATATATATGTATATATATATTCTATATAGCCTCCTAGAGTACACACACATATATGCATGTATGTGTATTTACATACATATATATATATATCTCATACATATAGTCTCTTAGGGGATTTATGTACACATATTTGTCCATCTGTCTAGCTATCTAGCCAGCAAACCTTCCAGGGCATGCATGTGCATATACACATACGCACATGCATGCATCTATCTATATCTATATCTATATATCTATATATATACACATACACAAACACACATGTATACCCACATATATGTATGTGTGTATGTGTATATGTACACACATATAAAACATATACATATATAAAATTATATATGTGTGGAATATCCTTGAATCAGACTTAACAACCAGTCAATTCTTTTCTAGGACTTGGCATTCGTTAGACTGGGTATCAACTGCACCTTGCCTTCAAGCAGTCTCTTTGACGAAGGGATTGAGGTTTGCCAAATTGCCAGTATTGAGGTAGACAGGCCACTTGATAGGAAAGGCTGTCTCCCAGATGTGTTCCAAAAAGGGTGTGTGGAAATGGAATTATTGTAAACCAAATGCTATTTTGAATGCCTCCAGGAAAATCTGTATGTGAATCCTTTCATAATTAGAAGATTATTTTCACAATGAGAGAATTCCTCATTGCCCACAGAATAAAATACCAACTCTTTATTCTGGCACTCAGGGCCTTCTGGACTCTAGCTCATCTTGATCCTGTGTTTATTTCCTGTTTCTTCTTGTTACACACTGTTTTAGTCAAACAGGATTTTTGCTCTTCATGTCCTTAGTTTGTCCCTAATTTCATTCTGCTTTCTGTTGCCTCTGTGTATTGCATAGACTACCTCCCATTCCCTTTCCCCTTCTCCCAAGCTTTTTAACATACTCTCTTCACATTATCACCTGTTGTTATCCTTTTTTCTCCCTTAGCATGACAGATGAGGTGTCAATTCTTGCACAGAAACTTCCTTTTCCTCTCTCCTACTCCTCCTTCCCTCATCCTGAAATGATTTTTCTTTCTTCTTTCTGTTTAGTTTCTTCTACATACTTATACTATTATGATTTTCATTATAGTTATTTTGGTATATATCTTTTTCTCCTTCTAGATTATAAGTTTTCTGACAGCAGGGACTGTATTACTTTTTATCTCTAGATGAAACTTTAGTAACTAGCATAATACCTCAGGACATGGGGAATATTTAGGAAATCTTATTGTATGTGAATTATTTTATTGAATGGTTGCCTCCTCATATATTCCCTAGTAAAGTTAAGTTTGTTTTTTTTTTAAATTTTGGATTTGCTTAAAACTAGATATATCTGATTGCTAGAGGGTATTTCTGAATTACTGGTTGTTGGTTGTCTTGGAGCCTTGTAGAAGAAAATAGCAGCAGAATTCTGTCAAAGCTCATAGCTTCCTAGGGTATTCCTTCCCAATTTATTACCTCTTTTCACATTTAGAAAAGCAACATCATGGCATAGTGAATGGAGAAATCCATTCTCAAAATCATAAAGATTTGGGTTCAAGTCCTTCCTTTCCCACATATTGGTTTTTGAACCTTAGCAAATCATTTAAATTCTCATAAATTGCAGAGAAAATGTTGGTGGAAGGAATTTTCTCAATTCCCTCCATCAATGAAATGATAGGCTCATACTTACAACTCTTTTTATTTACTATCTATTTATGACTTTGGAGAAGTTACATGTATTTTCTGGATTTTAGTTTTTTCATCTGTGAAATGATGAGATCATACTATCTCAGTGAATCTCAATATCTTCTGTTCTGAGGAAGTAGCATCCCCCCCCCAACACAAATTTCATTTTATGAATGATAGCATATCCACAGGATAATTATGGTTAGGGTTGTCCTTCATTCTTGATGTCACTATGTTAGATACAAATTACGTGTCCGACTGTAGCTGATCAGATAATATGAGTTTGAATGCTCTGCCACAGGTTGGATACAAATATTTCATATGAACATATGGGGTAGCTTCTCTAACTTTGAGCATCTTGTGTTTCTTTTGTGTTAATTCAATTCTGTGTTCATAGAACACAGCACTTTCTCTGATGAGGGCACGCCATGCTGGACAATCCTATGCCAGTGTCTCCCATGTATTACAATTCTTAAGAGAGATCTTGAGAGACTGACTAGCAAAACCAAAAGTCTACAGAGCTGTTGTGTTGATCTCACTGTTTTTTGCCTGTGAAATCTAGACATGTGTTATGCCTAGAAACTGAATTGCTTCCATTTCAATTGTCTTAGGAAGATTCTGAAGATTACTTGGCAGGATAAGACAGCAGACACTGAGGTCCCTTCTCAAACTAAACTGCCAAGCACTTCAACTCTACTGCAGAGAGCCCAACTCTGTTGGGCTAGCCACATCGTTTGAATGCCAAATGTACACTTGCCAAAAGGATCATTTTATGGAGAACTCACACATGGCATGGTCAGGAAAAAAGAGATTCATAGGATGGTAGTAAATAGTGTTTATTAATTGATAAGATACCAGATGATAAATAATACAATGATTTCAATATCACTTTTATTTTTTATTAATCATATACATCTATATACATTTATAAAATATCAATATCAATATGTATGAGATATTATTTATTCAGACTATAAAATGTGTGTTTGCTTATTTATAACAAGGCTGTTGGAGGAGATGACTTATCTGCATTTGGATTCAAGGATACCTTTCAACTCTGGGATCTATGGCCTACAAATTGGGATCATAGATTAGAGGTTATATAGAGATTCAATATGAATTGAATCATAGAATTTACAGCTGGAAGAAATGTTGGAAATCATTCAGTTACTAAGATAAAAAAAACTGGACAGACAGGAAAAATGACATCCATAATCACAGACGTGGTATAGTATATAGAATACTGGAATTAGTGTTTGGAAGACCTGGTTTCAAAGCTTCCCCTCTTTACTAGGTATGTGTCCTTCAGCAAATCTATTATTCTTTCTGAGATTCTGTAAAATGGGAGTAATAGGACTTACTTTCCAAGTAGATCATGTATAAAAATACATTTTGCAAATCTAAAAACTATTATAGATAATAGGTGCCATATTATCATTCTCTGTCTTTTTTTGTCTCTCTGTCAGTCTCTGTCTCTGTCTGTTTGTCTGTGACTCTATCTCTCTGTCATCTGTCTGTCTGTGTCTCTGTCTGTCTCTGTGTTTCTCTGTCTCTTTGTTTCTCTTTTCCCTGTTTATGTCTCTGTCTGTCTCTCTGTCCCTCTGTCTGTGTGCCTGTATGTGTGTCTGTCTGTCTCTCTGTTTCTGTCTCATCTATTTCTCTCATTCTTTTCTCAGTTTTCCTTTTGTGTTTCTAAAAATATAATACAATAAAAAATTAAAATATAAATAATCATTGCAAAAGTTAAGTATTCTGATTTTAGGGACATTGAGACTGTAGTTGTGATTTCATCAGTATAGGATAGAGGTAAAGAAACTATCTTAACTAATGGTGAAACATAGTATTCCACCTTCTGACAGACAGATGATGAACTAAAGATGCAGGATGACCTACATTTTTGAACACGGGGAAGGTATCAATTTGTCTATGCTTATTTGTTCCACGGGTTTTGTTTTGTTTTGTTTTTAATTTGGGTGGGCCAGCAAAAGAAGGGAAAGATCAGAGTAGGCCTGGGATTCCACTTAAAAAAAGCAAGAAGAAAATAGAAGTGAAGTTAGAAAGAATAAGAAAGATAATAGCTTTGAAAGTTTCATATTAAATTTATTAAATACTTAGAAAAGCAAGTTCTACATAATATAGATTAACAGTTTTGTATATAATCATTTCCCTTTATTTTATAACATATATGAAAATACTCATTTTATTTGGTGTTTGTTAAATTTAGAATAAAATGGGAAACAAGAAAAATTAAATAAAATGAAGGGATTGGACCAGATGATCACAGAGATCACTTCCAACTCCCTCTATCAATGGAAGCTGGAATTTTTTCTGCAATTGCCAATCTTAGAAAGGTACCTACACCACTGGGAGAGTCACATTAGCCTTGTCCAGGGTCATTCAGCCAGTATGTGTCAGAGGTGGATATTGAACAAAAATCTTCCTGGTTTTGAGATCAATCATGCTATTTTTTATTTATCAGGTTTTGTAGGCTATTGTGAAAATAGATAAAATGATTGCTTTTTGTAATAGAATAGAAAGGTTACTTTTTTCTATGCCTTGCATCTACTAATATATAACTGAAACTCCCAGTTGTTTGTCTGTTGCTTCCACCCTTAGAATGTGAGATCCTTGAAGGATAGGAGTTAATTTTGTTTAGTTCAGTATCCCTAGTACTTAGCATTATATGTGGCACATAAAAAGAATTCACTAAACATTTGTTTTCTAGTTGACTTGTCCCTTTGTTTTTATTATTTATCATCATTATGTGGTAGGATGTAAACAGAGATTCTCTGCTTTTAGAATTTTCTTATTAAATCACAAACCTATGACCCTTAAAGTCTTTTAGGTTCTTATTCCTATGAATTATCTTATGATTCTTGGCTTAGCATGGAGAGTGGAAGGGGTTAAGATACATATTTGACTTTTCTCACCCTTATAAGTATCTTTGTGTGAGATTCATTTTTAAGTCACATTTCTCAGATCTAGGTTTTGTGGAGTCTATAAATTCCCAGGAATTTAGCATGAGAAGCTGGTGGCAATTATCTATAGCATGACATTTCTCCCACAGGATAGACTCACAAATTCCAAGTAGCATTTGTGGAAACAGGCAATCTTCTGTGACTATTGAGTCTTTTGACCTCTTAACCCAAACTTTTTCTCCCTGGAGGCAATTCACTAAGCAAAGAAGAGCTTCTGGGAATACAGAAAGTACTGTTGTTCCTCCAACAACTCTAGTTATGGTATGACTGCCAAATATTTATATATAGGGGCTGAGTGGGGATGGGAGTGGGGATGGGATGGGAGGGAATAAGAGTTCTTTGTGGGCCTGAAGCTGTATAGAACTTTCAAAGACTGTGAATAATGTAAGGAGTGGTTCAAAGAACCCAAATTTGGCCAGTCTTCTATTGGGCCAGTGCTGTTATAATCCTCTATCTTGTAAGCTCCACTTCCAGGGCTTCTGATTGGATTTCCTACCGCTGCCAAACAGACCACACACATGGTACCTTCCTTTCCTCAGGGGAGGAGTTTTCACCTGATGCACCTTGTAGTACAGTGAATGTTCTCTTTCCTAATCTGTAGGATCTCTTCAACATGTTCTCTTTGTCTTTCTTTGAACCTCCCTTCTAATTTAAAATCATTGGATGCCAGAGTCAGAAGGAATCTTAGAGATGATCCTGTCCAACACTACATTTTATTATGAGGAAAACAACTCCAAGAGATGGGATGTAAGTTAAGAGATTATTTAATATCAGGAAGCATTTATATAATACCTTAAGGTTTATGATATGTTATACTATATATACACACACATATATATAAAGTTTGTATATATTATATACATATTATATAATATATACAAACTTTATAAATAATATAATTTTATATTATATATAATATGTATTACATAATATACATATTATATATAATATAAAATTACATTATTTATAAAGTATATATTATCCTACATAACAATTTTGTGAAGCAGATGTACTTATTGTGGGCCCAATGGATTAGAGCATAGGATATGGAGTCAGAGTGTTCCAAGTTTAAATCTGGCCTCAGATATTTATTAGTTATGTGACTCTGGACAAGATTTATGTCTGCATGTGAAATGGGGATAATAGCAGTATCTTTTTATCCTCTGACATTACTACTGCCTTGGTAAAGGCCTTCATCAGCCTACCGTGGACTATTGAAATAACCCAGTAGTTAGCTTGTCTTCCACGAGTGTTTCCTGATTCTAGTGCACCTTCTACTCATCTGTCAAAATGTTCTTCTTTAAGTGCAGATTTGATTATGTTACCGGCCTATTTAATGAATTCTAGTGGTTCCCTGTCATCTGGAGAATTAAATATTAAAAAAAATATATAAAAAAGGTGTTCAAAACCTTTTGTAACTGCCCCCCCTCCAGTTTTCATTCCTTAATCTATTCCCACCCCTCTGCTAAATGCTCTGACATGCATGACATTAGCTTCCTTGCTGTTCTTAGAAAAAGACACTCCATCTTCAGACTCCAGGCATTTTCTCTGTCTCTCTTCCATGCCTGGAATTCTCTCCCTCTTCATCACTTCCTGGTTTCCCTGGCTTCCTTCAAGTCACAACTAAAATCCTATCTTATGGGAAATCTCTCATAATTCTCCATTAATGCCAGTGCCTTTCCTCTTTTGATTATTTCCAATTTGTCCTGTGTATGTCTTATTTGTGTATTGTTGCCTGCATTTTCTTTTCCCATTGGATTGTGAGTTCTTTGAGACAAGGAACTTTTACTTAGTGCTTAGAACAGTGCCTGCCATATATTAAATGCTTAATAAATGTATATTAATGATCTTCCTGAGTTGTTGGAAAAGAGGTCAACTTTAAATACTAGTAATTATTATTATTCTCACTTTACAAATGAGGAAATTGAGGCTGAAAAATTAAGTGACAAGCCCAGGGTCAGTCAACTAATATGCCTCTGAGGCAGGATTTGGCTTTAGGTCTTCCTGGTTCCAAGGACAGCACCAGGTCCTCTTTGTCACCTAACAGCCTGGCTAAGGGAAATCTGTGTATTTATCTGAGTTTGAGGTTGATGTCATGGAGAGCAATCTTGCCTCAATACTCAACTGTTGTTCCCTCTGTCTGAGACAAGAAACTGAGCTGGATACGCCTGAAGCCTTGCTGGGTCGACCAGTTCTTTAGATCTTTTATGGGACTAGGGCATGACTGTATGTTGATGAATACTGCTTATCATTTTGCCAGTAGGGGATTCAGGGTTAATAGCTAACAGTTACATAGGACTTTAAAGTTTTCAAAACACTTTAGACTTATTATCTCATTAGAGCCTCATAACAAACTTGTGAGACAGAAATTCTTAGCTTTGTGTGTGTGTGTGTATGTGTGTGTATGTGTGTGTGTGTGTGTGCATGCGCCCTGGACCCATTTGACAGTCTGGTAAAGCCTATAGACCACTTCTCTGAATATTTTTAATGAATATAATAAAATAGCATTATAAATGAAAAAACATTATTGAAAAACTAGCTTATATAGGTATAACAAATACGTGTATATGTGTATATATATACATATATATATACATATATATATATACATATATGCTTCTGTGTATATAGAAACAACTAGATGGCATAGTGGGTAGGACTCTGGGACTGGAGTTAGGAAACTGTTGTTCAATCATTTTTTAAAAATCATGTCTGACTTCATGACCTCATTGCTGTTTTTTGGTTTTTGCTTTTTTGGCAAAGATACTGGACTGGTTTGCCGTTTCCTTCTCCATCTCATTTTATAAATGAGGAAACTGAGGCAAACATAGTTAAGTGACTTGCCCAGGGTCATACAGCTAGCAACATAGCTAGCTGAGTTCAAGTCTGGCCTCAACAATCACTAGTTGGCCCAGTCATTTAATCTCTGCATAAAACACTGGTTTTTATGATTCTCAAAGAGGATCATGATATCAGGGAGATGATGCCATGGCAAAAGTCTGCCTTGGACAAAACTAGCTTATAGTTGTGATAGCAGGTAGCAGTGAAGGCAAGGAATATTACTTTATATAATTGGCCATATTTCCAATGTTATGAAATGCTAGCAAGTAGGAAGGAACTCTTTCTCCATGGCTCTTAGAAGCTAGTGATTGTTGTTGTTTGGCCTTCTTTCTCCAAGAGGACTAATACATCAGGGAGGTGATGACATGACATGCAAGTGAATTGGATATAGATGAAGGAGGACTGGGCAAGGTCACCTATCTCACTTTCCTCTCCAGAACCATCTAGTCCAGTGGCCAGATCTAGATCAGAATGACTGGAGATGGCCCTGGATGAAATGGGAAAACTTGGCCTTTTTAGGCTAAGGTCTTCAACAGGTCTCAGTTTGACTGAGGCTGCATCCATTCAGTGATTAAGGCTAGGTAACAATTGAGGCAAAGAATTTCTTCTTTCTCATAGTCCAAAAAAAAAAAAAATCGAAATATATAGGTAAATGAATCTGGGAGAGGAAGACCCTCAGGTTTTCTGATCAAAGCAGAAATGACTACTATTTACATTCAATCATAGTCAGGACCCAAACAATGACTAAATGAGACTTGGCCTGGGACTTATTGATAACCAATGAGAATCAGATTGGTTTTAGTTTAAGGCCTTATCCTTAAGAAAGAAATCTAGCCAGTAAACCCCAAGGTATTTTTGGAGAATTCAGAGGTGAGAAAGTGGGGGGTGGGGAATGGTGGAAAAGGAAATGGCAAGCCATTACAGCATCTTTGTCAAGAAACTCCCATATGGATTCATGAAGAGTCAGACATGACTGAATAACACCAACACCAACAACAATGTGTGTGTATGAATACATATATGCATATGTATTCATAGTGGATATCCACTATGCAAATATTACTATGAATAGATATACATATATGTATATTATATGCATTTATACACATTATACATGCATACATAAAAGTCCACAGATCCCGAGGTTAAAGATCTCTTGATGTAGATTATTTTTTTTGTGTGTGTGAAGGTTAAACTAGATGGTCACTGAAGTCCCATCCAACTTAGGGAGACTCTATAGGGGGAAAGGAGGTTATCATTTCTCTAAGGAGTGCTACAAACTTTGAAGACTCCCCACAGTAACCTTCTGATGGCTCCTTTTAAGGTATCTCAAAGGAATTTCCAAGGCTGTGCTAGCAGATGGCAGGTTTTAACAAGCTTAGAAAAGCTTTGAAAAAGGGCCTGACAAAAGATTGAAATCTGTTCTCTGAGGACCAGCCTGTTTAAGTTAAGAGAGCAGCATTACAAGATTGGCCAGAGGGAAGTGAATTTATTAACCACAACTCATGGAGAATCTCTACTAAATTGCAGGGATTGTGATCTAGGTTGGTGAAGGAAGGAGATAGTCACCATGATAGAAGCTTAAGTCTCTGAAGTTTTAAAGTGTTGGAGAATCATCAATAATGGCAATATTGATGATCATGGGGGTATACTAAAGTCCTACTCTGATATGACTTGAAATTAATTCTGGGTATTCAAATGCTCTTCAAGTATACAAGGGGAAGGTTGGTGCTGTATTTCTAATTCTTTAGGATTGTTCTATTTTTTTTTTCTTTTTTTTAAATAGGAAAGGAGAGGCGATCCATTTCTCCTGTCCATATTCATTCCTATAGTTTGGTAGCAAAATTGCTATTCAAATAGAAGCAACATGGCATAGTGACAAACATCCTGGTCTCAAAACTGGGAATCCTGGGTTCCAGTTTAACCTCTAAAATATGCTAGATGACTCTATTAAGTCATTTATAACTCCTAAGTGTTCTAAGACCGGAGTGGTAAACAGGCTTTCCTGCCTCCCAATATCCATTTTAGTCAATTAAAAATGTAGAAAACATTTTAAAATAAAGGTTTATTGTATTGAAAAATGTAAAGGCCATTCTTAGATGAGGGAGGGGAAGAGATAGATCTACACAAATGAATAGTGGGATAGGGCTACAGTTTTCCCATTCCTGCTTTAGGTAACTTAACAAGATTGGATGTTACTAAGAAGGTGACAACATGCATTGGTTCAGGGAGTTTCCTCAACTGAATCTTCCTTCCTTTGGTTTCTGAAATCACAGGTCCATAGGTCCAGTCCCTTTCTTTTTCAATGAATAAGTTTGTGGTAAAAATCATTTATATTAGGAAAGGAAAAAGAGAGTTTGCACACAAAGGGGAAAGAGAAAAAGCATTTACGAAACACTATATTCTAGATTCTGTGCTAAGAAACTTTATAAACATTATCCTTTGTGAGCCTCACAACATCCCTTCGATGTAGGTTCATTCTATCTATCTATCTATCTATCTATCTATCTATCTATCTATCTATCTATCTATC